>CM008337.1:2320962-2337139 GCA_002525835.2 Ipomoea batatas | reverse complement strand
TTAAAAACTATGAACTATGGGCTGAACTTTTTCTTTCCAGCGCATATTGTGATTGAATAAGTTCTCCTACATCCTACCCAACATCTTAGACCCCACATATTCATAGGTACTACACAGTTTTTGACTACATACTCATCGTGTTACCAGCAAGAACAGGTTCATTATAATGTTAGGCTATCGTGTGATTTTACACTGCAATTAGCACAGCAAGAAGATGATAGACCAACATAGGATCACATTACTTACATGGAGTGGATGTGGTTGATATCTCTGACTCAAATGACGCACCATTATTAAATTCAAGGTACGAACAACCTACAATGACGTTCACACAAAGTTCAGAGGCAAATTTTGAATTTTACAAGAACATTTTAGCAAATATGAGGCTCTAGGAATGGTGCAGCTGCAGCAAATTACGATAATGCTGACTGAAACAATTACAGATACCATCTTGTGGAAGACAACTTACCATCTTTTGAAAGATATCTTATCTGAGGACCACTGTAGACTGCTTTATGAACAATGGCTTTTTTCTTCACTTCCTCTTCTCTTGCTAAAACCTTTTCCAAGTTCCTCAAGTTCATGATCTCTGCAAAAGTGAGTTAAGATCCTCATAACAGGCCTGATTCAAGAAAACTAATGAATGAAACATTCAAAGCATAATCATAACCTGTCTGAGCTGCCTCCAAAAGCATCTCTTCTTGACTCATTTTTTTCTCTTCACCTTCTTTTTTCCTTTTAATTGGCTGCTGAAGCATCAATGATTAGTTCTAACCAATTATGCATAACAAATAGGGATAGAAGTTATGAAAAGAATTTAAGTATTGTGCTCAAACTGATCCTACACTTTGCAGCTTCAATTCCTTTTTTTCATATAGGGGAGACAAAAAATAAAATAAAAATAAAAATAAACACTAATTGTCGTTTCACCTAACCTTCATAGTTGCCTGCAATGCTGCACGTATTGCATCCCTTTCAGCTTGTCTTACAATGACAGAAGTTCTTGTTGATTTTCTAATTATTCTCTCCTCTTCAACATCATCAGGTGCATCATGATGTTCAGAAGGTGTGGATTCCTCTGGAGTTTTTTTCTCTTCAGAAGCAGTTTCTAACTTAGAAAGTACTTTCTTTTTCTTTTTCTTCTTTCCCGAAGGTTTTCCCGGAAATATTAATCGCTTTTTTCTCTGCGTCCTAGCATAAAAAGTTATAATCTTCAACACACCCTGAATAAAATTAAAGAGTTTGCTCTGACTTGAATGATTCAATACCTGTCTTCTGGTTCATTCTCGCCTTCTTCATCTGCCACAGGTTCCTATACAAAAAGAGGTAATTGAAATTGAAGATAAGTCAAATATAGCAGATATTAGTCATACCAAGTTAAAACACAAATGCAAAGTAATAAACCGTGAGCACCACATGGAACTTACATCTTCATCAAAATCACTATCAAAAACATCAGCAACTTCTGCTTCTTCTTCATACTCTTGATCATTCTCCTCCTGAGATATGTAGAAAAAAAAGTCATTTAATTCAAAGAGTAAATCAATCTCACGGATCTGAACCGGGTATTCATCAATCCTGGTAATGTCTCATATTATCCTGCATACAGCTTACTTATACATGCATTACAGAAGACCTAAAGGCAAGTGCTTTGAGAATAAAATTGGCAACAAGCCAACAAGTCATGATTGCAACCTGAAAATCCTCTTCTACCATTGGAGATAATAAGAAATGGGCAAAATAGATGGTAGTTTTCCTTCGACTTCTCTAGTATAATTCTTGGTACAAATAAGCATGTTTATCAAAAAGTAAATTCCAGTGATATTCTATATGATTCTTATAATTTTATTAATTAGTGTACTCTATACCTCAACACATTACACCAATATATCAATATCTGTTTGTGCAGGCATACATTTTTTTTTTTTTTGAGTAACAAGAGAAACTCACAACCACTACCGAGGGTGTACACATGGTAAACCTAGCCTTGTGATTCTAGCCAGCAAGGACCATAAGGATTTGTATGTTTGTGAACATGCACATAGGTGCAAACACAGACGGCCCCAATGCTCTGTATTATCTATAAACAGCATACTTGAATACTCCTTTTACTTCTGCCCTAAACTTCTTGTGCCAAAGAATGTTGTTTTTGCTATGTAGTATTGTGCTACTGTGAGTCTGTGAAGCCCAAGCAACCCAGCTAGTCTAAAACCTCTAATTACAGTATAAGATAAAAACGACAACTGAAGAAAGAGTAATGCGGCAATACAAGTTGATTAATGGGTAAAAATAGGAATAGCAGCAGAACTAACATCTTTAAGAGCATCTTGATTCCAAAACACCTCATCCTCTTCTATCTCCTCGTCTAGCAATTTGGTCATCCTTCGTTTCGATAAGGATCACATACAAATTAAATTAAACAAGGAAAACAAAAACAGTTCTTAATATATTCATTGAACCAACCAAAAAAAAAAAAGGGGGAATGATAATTCACCGTTTCCCTCTGGTTGCTCGAGAAGCTCGGTCCAGGAAAACAGTGGCCGCTTGCTTGTCTCCATTGCTGCTTTCCATCTTCGTATCCCTGTTGATCTCCCCGCTAAATTTCCAGTGAAAAGCTTCTGCAATTCCTGGGGTCTGCTCACAATGAGGATTCAGTGTTTCCGCATCTAATCGAATATGTTGGAAGCGAATCGCTCCGGTTTCATAGGCCCGTACACAAATAGGGAGATTCGTGACTAAGGAGGCCTGTTGGGTCATTTAGCTTCTCAGCCCAATGAGTTCCAACCCAATCATTATTGCATGGCAAATTATACAGTTGTGTGGACCATAATAAAATGTACATTTTTAATGTACTAAATGTACATTATTTTTGTACTGAATATATATTACTTTTATACTATAAAAATAATGTACATTTAGTACACAAATAATGTATATTCCCTTAATACAATGTACATTATTTTTATATTGAATATAGATTATTTGATAGTATGGTCCACACAACTGTGTGGACCATGGTCTACACAATAATGATTGTTATTGCATGGACCATGGTCCACACAGCTGTGTGGACCATAAATAAAAAGTACATTTTTAAATATAGTAAAAGTACATTATTTTTGTACATAAAGTATATTATTTTAGAGTACATTATTTTTGTACTGAAGGTACATTATTTGATATATACTATAAATAATGTACCTACAGTACAAAAATAATGTACCTTCAGTACAAAAATAATGTACTTTTTATTTTTGGTCCACACAGTTGTGTGGAACATGGTCCATGCAATAATTTGCCGTTCCAACCTGTAAAAGAAACTAGATAGATAACATGCCACAAGTTTGATTAAGAAAGTATTAATAGTCAATGACCTTGTGGTCTAGTACTACTAGTCCCCTTGCGACCTTACTCTGTCTAAGGAATTAAGGAATTGGTTTTTAATGAAGCTTTGTCTCGACCAACTTTCTTGGGAGTATAGTTGAGAATTGTTTATCACATGCCAGTACAATTTATTTGTTAGGCTTTAAATAAACATATATCGATTAATAATACAATTTTAGTTAATAAAGGAGTAGCCACAACATCCTTAATTTAATTAAAATTGTATATTAAGACTTACTAAATCACATAAAGTTTAGGTATAATAAAATTTAGTTCAAATGTAATTTTGTTATATTTGTATGATTAATTGGAATAAAATACTGAAATCGTACTCATTTTGTTTCCACCATTATGTTTTGATAGATTCATTATGCGTAAAAATTTAGCGCATAGGTAATTTTTATGATATTCGAGTTTATCTTATGCATCAATTACATTGGTAATGTATGCAATTCAGTTCTATGTGTGCCTCAAAACTAACATGAACCTTTTGGTCTTTACAGCATCTCAACACATTACTCATACTGATTTGATCAATGAAATACCCCAACTCTGTAGTGACAACTATAAAGTTTGGAAAGAAAGGATTATATTGAATTTAGCGTGGAAAGAGTTGGATTATGCTATCAATAATAATAAACCACAAATCTCTACAACTTTAAGCACACCTGATGAAATTTTGTTATAGGAGTGATGGGAGAGATCCAATCGGTTCAGTGTAATTTTAATCAAGTCCAATGTTTCGGATTCAGTTCGTGGTATTGTTGACACATATAAAGATATCAAACCCTTAATTTAGGCTCTTGACGCTCAATATGCCAGCTCAATGAATTCTTTAACAAGCACCTTTATTATGAAATTTTCTTCCCTTCGTTTAAACACTGCTAAGGTTGTATGCGAGTACATTATGAAGTTAATTCCAAGATGTAACAAACCAACTGAAAAAACTTGAGGTAGTTTTGCTAGATGCCTTTGTGGTACATCATGTTTTAAACACGCTTCTACATCATTATGAGCCTTTTAAAATCTCTTATAACACGCATAAAGAAAATTGGTCTATCATTGATTTAATGACCATGTGTGTTGAAGAGGATGAAAGACTTACAATGGAAATAGGTGAAAGAGCAATGCTTTCCATATCTCAAGGAAAGGGAAAATCTCGAAGTACCATTACTAAGGCTAAGGGAAAAGAAAAAACCCAACCTCAAGTTGACATAAAGAAGATGCGAAAGTGTTTTTTCTGTACAAAAAATGACACTTTAAGAAAGATTGCATCAAGTTTTCAAAAAATGGCTTGAGAACAAAGGTAATCTATCCTCATTTGTATGTTATGAATCTAATATGTCTGAAGTTAACACTAATACTTTGTGGATTGATTCTGGATCAACAATCCATATTGTAAATTCCTTACAGGGACTTCAAGCATTAAGGAAGCCAATGGGAAGTAACGGACCATCTTATCTGGAAACAAGATGGGCTCACACGTAAAGCGGTTGGAACATGTAAATTACTATTAAGTAGTGACTTTGTTTTGGTTTTGGAAAAGACCTTCTATGTACCAAGTTTCTCCCGAAACTTGATTTCTGTTTCAAAGCTTGTACGATTAGGATTTTATTTTAAGTTTCAAGACAAGTCTATTGTGATTTTCAATAAATCAACTTGTGTTGGAAATTATACTTTGTCTGAAATCCGTAGCTAAATTTACAAGCTAATTGCTTTGTAGATTAATGCGATAAAAACCATCATACAAAGTACCATTTTCAACACAAGTTGATTTGTTGATAATCACAATGAAGCAGCAAATTGTAGCAATTTCAACCGCAGAAGCATAATACATTGCAGCAGCAAATTGTGCTACTCAAGCAATTTGGCTCAGGAGAATTTTGGAGTTTTTGCAACAGAAGCAGGAAGCACCTACAACAATTTTTTGTGACAACAAATCTGTCATTTCGTTGTCCAAGAATCCAGTTTTTCATGGTCGCAACAAACACATTGATATCAAATATCACAAGATCAGAGAGTTGGTTGCTGCAAAACAAATCAACATTGAATACTGTGCAAATGAATGCCAAGTTGTTGATATTTTTACAAAGCCATTAAAGACAGAGACATTTCTCAAACTGAAGAAAAAAATTGAGATGACGAATGTATCCAACTTGATTTAAGGGAGACAATGTTATAATAATAATAATAATAATAATAATAATAATAATAATAATAATAATAATAATAATAATAATAATACTATTATCATCATTAATTAAACCAAGATAGAATGAATTGCAGCAGAATGAAGTCACTTTCGACAAGTGGCAATGTTAGTGATATTAGTGCATGAATAAATTAAATTTGTTAGTGGTGCACTGAAGTGTCTTTTGGTAGTGATACATGCACTAATGGAATTAGTGGGTTTAGTGCATATAATTAATATAAGGATAATGCTAGTGGGTGAGTATGGCTTATCTAGCAATTAAAATAAGCATGGCAGCAACACTACTTAGAGGAAATCTTCAATCAGCATCTTTCTTTTGATAGAAATTGCTTCGGTACATTACGGACACACACTTCACACTTATAACAACATATATATTTATAGCAAAAGAAAGATGTTGATGGAAGATTTCCTCTAAGTAGTGTGGCTGCCATTAGCTTATTTTAAGACATACTCATCCATTAGCATTATCCTTATATTAATTATATGCACTAAACCCACTAATTTCATTAGTGCATGTATCACTACCAAAAGACACTTCAATGCACCACTAACAAATTTAATTTATTCTTGCACTAATATCACTAACTTTGCCACTTGTCGCAAGTGACTACATTTTACTACAATTCATTCTGTCTTGGTTTAATTAATGATAATAATAATAATACTAAATAATAGTATTATTATTATTATTATTATAACATTGCCTCCCTTAAACCAAATTGGATACATTCGTCATCCCAATTTTTTTCTTCAGTTTGAGAAATGTTTCTGTCTTCAATGACTTTGTAAAAATATCAGCAACTTGGCATTCACTTGCACAATACTCAATGTTTATTTGTTTTGCAGCAACCAACTCTCTGATAATGTGACATTTGATATCAATGTGTTTGTTGCGACCATGAAAAACATGATTTTTGGAAAACGAAATGGCAGACTTGTTGTCACAAAAAATTGTTGTAGGTACTTCTTGCTTATGTTGTAAAAACTCCAAAATTCTCCTGAGCCAAATTGCTTGAGTAGCACAGTTTGCTGCTACAATGTATTCTGCTTCTACGGTTGAAAGTGCTACAATATGCTGCTTCTTTGAAGACCAAGAAAATATAGCAGAACGAAGATAGAAGGCATATCCCAATGTGCTTTTTCTTGTCTCAACATCTCCAATTCAATCACTGTCTGTATATCCAACAAGCTTCGAAACAAAAATCAAGTTTCGTGAGAAACTTGGTACATAAAAGGTCATTTCCAAAACCAAAACAAAGTCACTACTTAATATTAATTTACATGTTCCAACCGCTTTAACTTGTGAGCCCATCTTGTTTCCAAATAAGATGGTCCGCTCACTTCCCACTGGCTTCCTTAATGCTTGAAGTCCCTATAAGGAATTTGTAATATGAATTATTGATCCAGAATTAATCCACCAAGTATTAGTGTTAACTTCAGACATATTAGATTCATAACATACAATTGATGATAGATTACATTTTGTTCTCAAGCCACTTTTTAAAAACTTGATGCAATCTTTCTTAAAGTGTCCTTTCTTTGTATAGAAAAAACACTTTCGCATATTCTTTATGTCAGCTTGAGGTTGAGTTTTATCTTTTCCCTTAGCCTTAGTAGTGGTACTTCGAGATTTTCATTTTCCTTGAGGTATGGAAAGCATTGTTCTTTCACCCATTTCCATTGTAAGTCTTTCACTCTTTCCTCCTCTTCAACACACATGATCATTAAATCAGTGATAGACCAATTTTCCTTATGCGTGATATAAGAGATTTTAAAAGACTCATATGTGGAAGCGTGTTTAAAACATGATGTACCACAAAGGCATCTAGCAAAACTACCCCAAGTTTTTTCAGTTGATTTTTTACATTCTAAAACTTCATAATGTACTCGCATACACCCTTAGTAGTGTTTAAACAAAGGGAAGAAAATTTCATAATAAGGGTGCTTGTTAAAGACTTCATTGAGTTGGCATATTAAGCGTCAAGAGCCTCAAGCAAGGGGTTGACATCTTTATATGAGTCAACAATACCACGAACTGAATTCAAAACATTGGACTTGATTAAAATTACACTGAGCCGATTTGATCTCTCTCATCACTCATATAGCGCAATTTCATTAGGTGTGCTTAAAGTTGTAGGGATTTATGGTTTATTATTCTTGACAACATAATCCAACTCTTTCCACCCTAAATTCAATATAACCCTTTCTTTCCCAACTTTATAGTTGTAAATACAGAGTTGAGGAATTTCAATGGTCAAATCAGTATGAATAAAGGGTTGAGATGATGTAAAGACCAAAAGGTTCATGTTAGTTTTGAGACACACATATAACTGATTTGCATACATTACCAATGTAAATGATGCATAAGATATACTCGAATGCCATAAAAATTACCAATGGGCTAAATTTTTAAGCATAATGGATCCATCAAAACATAATGGTGAAAACGGAATGGGTACGATTATATTTCAGTTTGATTTTTCACACATAACAACAAAACTACCAAACTATATGCCGATGCATAATTGCCTGGGCTAAATTATGATCACATCTCAGTATTTTATTCCAATTGATCATACAAATATAACAAAATTGCTTGTGGGCTAAATTTTATTATATTGCGTATAATTAATCGCAATTTATGCCTAAACTTTATGTAATTTAGTAAGTCTTAATATACAATTTTAATTAAATTAAGGATGCCGTGGCTACTCCTTAATTAACTAAAATTATATTATCACATCGACATAGTTTATTTAAAGCCTAACAAACAAATTGTACTGACATGTGATAAACAATTTCCATGTATACTCAAAGGAAAGTTGGTCGAGACAAAGCTTTATTAAAAACCAACTCCTTAGACAGAGTAGGGTCGCAAGGGGACTAGTAGCAACAAGGCGTTTAAGCCAGAGCCATAGAACTAGTATTCCTCCCCAAGAAACTTTCCCTGGTTCATGCATTCTCACATTCAATGTACAATAGTTTGAAAGTTCTATATGAATGTAAATTCACCTATAGTTAAGGCTTTAAATAGGGTAAACTATCCTTTTAAGATTCTTTAATGTGTCTTTTGATTAGACACAACTGAAGAGCAATAATATGCTTAATCTATCCTAAAAAAGGCACTAAATTCACCTAAAAAGACACTATACCATGCATAATAGGCATTTAATTCAGACCTAAAAGGCTCAAAATTCATCCTTTTAGGCATTTAATTCAGACCTAAAAGGCTCTAAATTCATCCAGCCAATTAATTATTGCTAAATATACATAGCATGCTCAAATTACGCATATTATCAACTCATACTCCATAATTAAATTGCAATACTTAAACAATTTAATATGAGCACATATATTAAATTAAAATTCAACTAAACAAGCTCAAAATTAAGAAGCTCAAATTGAATTATAATTTAATAAAATTTATTTGGAAGAATTAGTAAAGAGCTTAATTAAAAATTTGATGATAAAGGATAAGCCCATAATCATTGAAAAATAAATAGGCACATTTTGTTCAATTAACTAAGCCCAAACTTTAAATTAAATGGAAGATTTACAGGAAGTTCAAATGCCATAAATAATTCAAATGGGTCCATAAAATTTTAATAGTCCAGGCTGTCCAGCACATCTTTCCATCAGCTTATTATTATTATTATTATTATTATTATTATATTTTTTTATTTTATTTTTTTTTAAACACTTCTTATTATTTTTTTAAACAAAAGCAAAAAACCTAGTTGCCTTCTACATTTAATCTGCGCAGCCAGATAACAGAGAGATACCGACCGAGAGAGATGGAAGTATGTCAAGGTCGCCGTTCCATTTTCGCAGCCAGAATCTCCAGCGATGACTCCACCACCGGAAACCCAGCCTCGCCGTCGGCTTCCTTCGCCGGAGATCCGTGACCGGATCCTCTCCCCAAGGCGCCGATGAGACTGCCAACGCAGTCACCACCTCTAATTTCGCCACCGCTCCACCATCATCTCCTCCGCTGGTCGCCGGAGAACGATAAATCGGAGACTAAAGCTGGCGAATAAATCCGGTGTTTCTTCGTGGAATATTAAATTTATTTTGAAATTTGTTCATTTATATTCCAAAAACAATTTATAACATATTCCGAGATTTGTACACATATATGAAATTAAAATATATATGCATTCATACTGTAAAAGCAATATATGTATAGCAGAACAAATTCATATCTCAGGCATATACACATACAAACTTATTAACCAAGCAGTAAGAATAAATATAACTTATATAGGATCTAACCTTCTTTGTTTGTGCCTGGATGGATTGAAGCAGAATAGTTTTTGTCCCTCACTTCTCACAACTTTATGAGATTGTGTAGTGAGAGGGGATTAGAGGGCCCTTTATATAGCTGCATTGAATTTTTTAATTTTTCACTGTTTGCACCACTTTCAGAAAAATGACCACCTTGTATGTCATTCTAAATAAGAACCTTTAAGAAAATGACCCCTTAAATGAATAGGATAATGACCTTTCACTTTTTCCATGTCTCACAGCACTACGGTTGGAATAGAATGATTGATTTCCATATCCATGTATCAAAAGCTTGGGGAAGGCTCCATTTATCTCTCTGTGGCTCTAAATTTTTCCCTGCAACGATTGCTGAGTTAGCAGAAGAGGGAAGTTATCCATTTTTTCCCCAGATCCATAATGCTTGCTTAGGAGCATATTCTGCAACAGATGTCAATTTATCCTGCAGAAAAATGGGAGCATATTTTTAACAAGGATTTAAGCAATAAACTAAATCTGAAATCATAAGACTTGATACAAAGATCCAAGAATCAGTCATGAATAATGCTCAGTATCATAAATATTGGAAATAAGTGTACTCTAAGTAACAGTTGGCCCAACTGAAAAGCAGGATTGGAACACACCTTAACATGAAACTCCTTAATTAAGATTCATTTTAACAAGTATACTATAAATATGCACATTTTTAGAATAAATTGTGAGGGCATTTAGAGAATCTAGCCACTTTTTAGAATAAATTGTTGATATTCAGCCTGTTACATTGCAAGTTTTCCCCTTTCAGATTAGAGTTTGTTGAGAGCATGATTATCAAGGCGGACTTTCTGGGCCAGATGCCACTGACTGCCTAGTCGTTGAACTAGACAGACTCGTTGAAACATGAACAAATCGGTTGGACCGGACAGGTTGCGCTATAAATTTCATGGAAGCCCCTGAATTTGTTCGTCTTTTTCAAAAGACACTTGCTTTTGAGGTTTGATTACTTCCCAACCCATAATATTAGCACTTGTAAATCAATGTCATTAGTTAACTCATTGATTACAACCTCCAATTCCTCCCAACTTAAGATAATGTAACATTTTGCATCTATTTTTTCCTTTTTTGTATTTTATTATTGTATTATTGGGTGCATACTTTTTTTTTTTGCAATAATATTTTTAAAATATTAGTTTGTTTAATAGTATTTTAAAAATACACATAACAATCTCAATCAATCACTTATCTATACATGTATAAACATTTCATCATACCCTACTGCACTCAAATCACCCCCCACCTTCATGTGCTCTACTTATCTTGAACTATGTACATTTTATAGTCGGGCGGGGCCAAGCTCAAGTGGCTAGTACAGTTAAAAAAATAGTTGTAACTTTGTAATTATATTACAACTAAATAATTAACATTTATATTTTGGCTAAAAAAAAAGGGGGCATATATTTGGGTTAGATTGTTATACCCACGCAAATTTTTAATTTAAAAATACGTAATATGTAACATTTTAATTATTGTAATACTGTAATCCATCTTCGTTGGAAAAAATAGTTAGAAGAGTTGAACTTGAAAGTAACTCATTTGTTATATTTAAAAAAAATAATATGAAAAAACACATTAAATATCCTTATTTGTATCTTGTTGAGCAGATTAGTGATCTAACTCGACATTGGTTATACATTTGATCAAATATATTATTATATATGTCAATATAAGCAAGCACATATTGTTTGTACGGTTGCTCAATTGGTTATTGAGTGGCATTATTGAGTCATAGCCAAGCATCCATAAGTGATAAGTCCATAATATGATGGGACTCATTATGGAATCCTACGAAGGCATGAGTCGAGGGACATAAATAATTCAAATATTTAAAATTGTTAACCAAAAAAAAATTAAATTAAATTGAAAGTTAATTTACAGATTTGAAAGAAAATTCCTTTTATACCCTATACACAAGTGCAATAACTTTTTAAAAGGTAACATCCGAAAGTGCGAAATGTTGATTGCACCAAGGTGTTCGGCGTAATTTCCCAAAAGGAAAACTAGAGACCGGAGAGCGGAAGTCATCCCAAGATTCAGTCCGATCTGTTCCCTCTCCGGCAGCTTCCGGCGCACAAGTGCTCGCCTGAACTACAATTTTCAGCATTGACTGGGATTTAAGGATTGTATGCTCTAGGAGAAAATGGTAAGCTATGTTTTATATATTTGATAATTTGTTTGAATTATGCTTGAAGATCTATAACTCCATAAGGGGCTTCATTTTTTGGAGCCCATTGTTAGCTTAACTGCCAAATTTTGCTGCATTAGGCAGTTAAATGAGTTAATTTCCAGTTCAATCCTGCTGGTCATCCAGAGTGTGTGAATACATATACATAATTTAGATAAAATATACATTATATTGGCTGAAATGGGTATTCCAAACGTTATTGGAGCAAAAGGAAAAGAGAATCAATAAAATGTTGATGAAAGTTTGGGTCTTTCTCTTTCTAGGATGACCTCAGCCAAGTTAGGTTGACTTGTAACCAAGAGTTTACAAGTTCGACTGCCAGTAGGGCGGCCAATTGGTCTTCTTAGTTTGGGCTAGTAAGCTATGAGCAACCTATACTGATTTGCGTTCTTATGTTCCTTTGTTGGTTATGGTCACAAGGCAGGTTTACCTACTGTACACCCCTCAGAGAGTGGTTGTAGGTTTCCTCATCACTCAAAAAAAAGTTTGGGGCTTTCTAGTATTAAAAGTCTGTTAAAAATGCTGATTAATAAAATTTATCTCGCGTAGTTAATGTGCATTGTGCAGCAAAGGATCTGAGTTTTCTCTTGAAAGAATGTTCATGTTAACCTTTGCAGTGTTATTGTTATTTGCTTGGTTCTGTGTGTGTGTGAGTTGGGTTTGGTCCAATGTAGGTGGAATGAACTTTTGTGCTTAGGCCACGGCACTTCAGTATTCTGGAAATTTTAACGGAACAAAGATGTTCTGAGTGATGATTTTTAGTAGCATGGTAGGAAATTCAAAGGTGAATATTAAAAGAGAAAGTTTGGGATTTATTGTCTAGTTATCTAATTAATGCGGGAAATTGGGAATGTTTAGCGTAATGAAATTTGTGTTGATTGGTGTAGGCTGTGTAGTATGTTAATGCTGAGAGAACATAAATATGAAGTCTGCAAAATATGGTGTTCCTTAAAGCTTATTAGTTTGCTTGGGAGCATTAAAAATTATTTGTGTCTAATATATGGTTCACATATCCCTCATAATGCGAGTAAAACAAGTCAATAATGAATTCTGTTTGGTATATCTCTAACCAATGTTCTTTAACTGTCCGTCCTCTCATGTCCCAAAGCCGCCTCTTTTCTTGCTGATATTCCGCTCTCTGTTTTCGTCATCATTGTGTGGCTTTGGCAGGAAAAGGAAGCAAAGAAAGAAGCGTTCAGAAAATATTTGGAGTCAAGTGGAGTCCTTGATTCTCTGACAAAAGGTCTATTATTATTTCATCAGAGAACAATTATTCTCTTCAATTCTCTTTTTTAAATGTTATCAATCTGATTTTTCGTCTCTTCTACCCACTTTATTTTAGTTCTTGTTGCACTGTATGAACAGAACGACAAGCCTTCTTCTGCAATTGAGTAAGTATGCCTTATAATTCAACATTACGAAGTTTGTTCTCTATAGATCCCATAGTTTCTGATGCATTTGAAATCAAAGATTAAATCATTCAGAAGTTGGAATGCTATTTGCTCATACTACAAAGTTTTACAAAGTTCTGATGGATTATGGAATAGTATTTTTGATGGGCCTAGAACACTAACTACTTTCAGTGCGAACAGAAATATCATCTCACTCTAGTCTTAAGCGTGCTTCATAAATAAATATTTTGTGCTGTCTATCATTTTAGTTTTACCAGTCTATGCTGAATGGCTGCTTCCCGTTTTGTTTCACAGATTCGTCCAACAAAAATTGGGCGGCCCGGCAGTGTCTGATTATGAAAAGCTACAGGCTGAATTCTCAGATTTGCAAACTCGGTACAATGAACTTCTAACAGCACACCAGGAAAAATGTAGAGAGGTATAAACTTATTCCATTGTTTATCTTCCGTCATTCTTTAGCATGGATGGTAAAGGAAATTTATGAGGATTCCATTGGGTTAAGATTTGAGAATCTCGAATCCTATCAAAAACAAGTTACTATCCTAGTACCTAATTTCTTAACTATTCTCCCTTTATTTTAACCCACGTATAGACGTATAGTCTATAGAAGTCTTTGTTGACCAGTTATCCTTTTCCGGTCTTTGGCTGCATGCATGTACTGATTTCTCTAACACCATTAAAAATCCACAAATTTACTTTCCATTATCGTTTTGCTGTTCTTTATCTCCGAAGGAGTGACAACCCGAAGCCACATTGAATAGCTCTTTGATAATTCCCTTCACATCTGCCTAATCAATATGCTTTTCTGGCTTTAACCATCTGTATTTTGTCCAAGTGCAATAGCTGTCTAGCACTCCTGCCCGTAACTTGAGACTTTTAGGCGTGGTTTGACAAGACGATTTCCCTTTTTAAAACTGTCTCAAGCCTTCCCGCACATTTTTGGTATCTAACCCTCCCTTCTCTTCTGTACTTTTAATGCAGTTAGAAGATCTGAAAAACTCGAGAGCTGAAGCATTCGCCAAGGAGACCAACGACCCCAAGGCGGAGTCTCCTAACGAAGGCGTTTCAAGCGTAGAAACATCTGGTAAAGACTTGTCGATTGCATAGTGAACTCTTGAATTCTTCCTGGAGAATGGTTTCTGTATTCACACTGTAATGAGAGGCCTTGTAATGTGATACATACATCTCTGCAACTAGTGTAATCATTAATTCTTAGAGACCTATATGTTATATGCTGTTTTCCTGGTGATTGGCTTGTGTATCTTTTGGATGTATTTGCCAAATAAATACAGACAAATTATACAAATCTGAATTCCATTTAGTAAGTGTTGTAAGCCAATTGAATTCAATGGTGAAATAATTATTTTCTAATTTTTTTTTAGTACTATTGACTCTGTTACAATGTAGTATATGTTCATACTTTCTCAACCTATTGAAGCGCAAAAGAATCAATACCGATAATATACAATTGTATACACCGATATTTTATGTCACTATACCACAAGGCTGTTGGTATTTTATAATATTTGATGCACCGATAATATACAATTGTATACACCGTCATGGTGTCATCGAATAACATATCATCATCTAAAATTAATGAAAATTTTAGTTGGCTTCACTTTTTTACTTTTTTTTTCCCCCCCAATTCTTAGAGGGGATATGTTGCTTTTCGAGAACAGCTAACGATATTGAATTGCATATCATTATATATAATTAACGACATTGAATTGTATATCTGCAATGGACTTAGGGAGTGACAGAATTTGGGGAAATAATTTGAGGGAATTAGGGTTTGAGTAGCAAAGAAGAAGAAGGTGAGAAGGAAGAAATTCAGATTATCATTCAACATAAAAATCAAAGCGTTCGCCCATTCCCTTAAATACAAGATTATTCGCGCAAAATAAACGACATTCCCTTTTTCCCGAATCGCAGCGGATTACAATTGGAATGCTGAAAACGACGTCCTCTGAAGTCCAAACTTCAACTGATTTCAACTGCTCTTGAAACGACGTCGTTCGTAATAGTCCTTCAACGGCTTTTAACCACCTCCATCAAACGTCGCCGTTTTGCCTTCCTTGTGAAAAGAAATCCCAAGAGGCCTAGTATGCTATATTGGGGAAAATTGGTCAACCCATGAATGTGACCAGCATTCTGTCTCACTTCATCCAGACCTTCCCTCTTGGGAGCCCAATTTACATTTACTCTTCCTGGGCGATCAAGTCCCCTAGGAGTCTCCAACCCTGGCTTCTCCTCATATGCAACCACAGGATCCGGCATGGGAGCCTTGTCTGGCCTTCCCTCTGGGCGCTCAGGAACGGTGCTAGGTTCCCCAGGAAATTGGCCATGAACTGAAGATTGTCCTGGGGAATTGCCAAAGATTGGGGGCACTGCACAATTTTGTCTCAGCAGCTGCATAGCTTATCTCTTAGGCTACCAAATTGAGTCGAGAGATTGGTAACATGTGTTGTCAAGGAGGCAACCAATTCATGGGTAGTCTGTGACTGGTTGCTGAGCTCGACCATGGTACCTTCCAGCTTCCTTACGCGATCATCCATGTGTAGGGGTTGTGATACCACTTGCAATGGACTTAGGCAGTGACAGAATTTGGGGAAATAATTTGAGGGATTTAGGGTTTGAGTAGCAACGAAGAAGAAGGTGAGAAGG
>CM008337.1:2240706-2258711 GCA_002525835.2 Ipomoea batatas | reverse complement strand
CAAGCTTATTATATATCTATACCTCCTTGCGGGTGTGAATGGTGGTTGCTTAGCATTCTTTTGCTAATGGTTCTTTGCGTGTTTTCCAGGTATGGAGTAGTCTATGCGAGAGCGCGCTAGAGTTTCTCTTTCTGAGGATGCGTAGACTTAGCTTACCTTGTTTAGACTTTGGTTTTGGGCCTGTGTGCCTTGAGATATTATGATATACTCTTGATTAGTAGTTTGGGTACTTTTGGATGATTGTGGATTTTATACTTGAGGATTTGATTTCAGTTTTATGATATGACAGCTTAGTTTATTCTTGTGTTTAGCCTGTGCATCTAGGCTGTGATTATACCTAGATGTGGCATGACGCCCTTAGGTTTTAATTCGCTTCCGCTTTGTTATGAATGTTGGTTGAGATTGGCAGCTGTTATGTTAAGTTTTAGCTATCTCAGTCTGTGTGAGGTTGGGGTGTCACAAGAATCCCCGTAGTAGGATCAAACATGAGACCTAGGTAGGATATCCATCTCCTTGTTTACTTTCTTATTTTCTGTAGTTTTACCTTTGCTTATCTCTTCCTTTATGATTCTTTTGTTAGCTTGTGATTCTTGCAACTCTTTCCTCCTGATATCCTAAATGCCAACACTTAATTTGATTTCCAATTTTTCATCCTTGGGAATACGACACTTGGGAACTTCTTCTTCGTTTTAACATTATCCACACCTCACCTAAAATTACGATTTCAAAATGGCGCCGTTGCCTTGGATGACAAACAGTATTTGAGTTGTGTTTTGACATTTAAGACGTTGTTTGTTAAGAGTTCTTGAATTAATTTTCTTTTGCTTATTTTCTTTTCTTATCTTTGTTACTTGATTTGGATAAGTGAGTTTATTTGTCTTGCATATCTTGTTGCTCACTTGCAACTACTTTTACTTGCAAAGACTTGTTGTTGGTTAATCTTTATGCAGGGAATTTTTGTTGAAAATCATTTAAGAAGTTTGCCAATGAGTGCTTACATGAATCCTCATGGTCATCCACACCATGGAGGACAATCTTTTAGGACTATTTCCCCCCAAACCTTTGAACACCATCCCCATTACCATCAATATCCTTATGTTTACTCACCAACACCTTACTATTACACTCCAACTCCATATCCATATCCTTATTCTATCTATGAACCTCATCCATATACTACCTCCCATGTGCATAATCGAGAAAGAATTGAAAACTCAACATTCCAAGAGAAAGAGGAGTCATTGAGCTCTATAGCGGAGAATATCAACAACCGACTATTCCAAATGATGAAAGAGATTGACCCAAAGTGCAAATTTGCGCCGAAGGCCATCATTCCTACAAAAATTGACTCTCTATCTTGTGTTAATCCTCAACCAAAGCAACCAAATTACACCCATGATCCATATTTGTATCCTACCTCTCACCCAAACGCATACTACCCACCTCCACTACAATTCCATGAAAGAAATAATGCTACATATTTCCAAGACACACCACCTTCTATACCATATTGCAACTACACCAACTCCTATGGAAGACCACCTTGTGAGGAACTCTCACCGGCCGACGATGAGATAAAGATCTTGAAAGAGAAATTGGAAATGTTCATACAAGTGGCCAAGGAGGATACAGTCAAACTAAGGGCCGCAATCAAGAGTGAATTGAAAGAGTATCTTGTCACCCTCCAGGAGGAAGACCTTCTATTGGATGATATTGAAACGAAAATGCTAGCCATGACAAAGGAGTTCATGAGAAGAAGTTCATCATGAATCAATTACCCACCTATGGATGACCTCCCGAGTTTTAAAGCCAACCCAAGGGGAGAATATGGAGTTGAAATAAGAAACGACTGTGAAAAGGTGAGTGTTGAAGAAAGGGAAGTGGAGAGTAATGCTCCGGTGCTTGAAAAGATTTCAACTCTTGAGTTGAATAACCAAAATGGGTATGAAATAGAGAGTGAGGATGACGAAGACATTGAGGTCGTATGGGAAGATGAAGAGCCAAAACAAGGTACAATTCTTAATCCTTTTTGCAATACTAATCTTGAAAATCTTAGTGGTCAAATTCTTGTAAAGACTACTTGCGATTCTTGTGAGAATGACTCCTTGTGGGAGGATGATTCCATTGCTATTTCTAGTGAGAATTTAACGGGTGAGAAGGACAACATGTCTTTCTAATCTTGTGAAAATGGGTTTGAGGAGTGTGCAACTTCCAATTGGGAGGATGAGGTAATATTTGAAATTGAAAAGGAAGATAATATGCTTACTAAAAACGATGTCACTTTTGACACCTTTACAAAGAGAGAATTGAATGAAGGAACCTTGGTTGGAGTATAAAAGGGATGAAAAAATGGTTGTTCTAAGGTATGTTAGCAACGAGGAAACTTTTAGGGGTGGAATAGAAGTAGAGGAAAAAGGAAAAATGCAAACTATCTTTGAGAAATTGAGGATAGGTTGCAATGCGTATCTTTGTCAAACCGTATCATTTTTTTTTCCATCTTGGGCATACCTTGAAGCAAAATTGCATGGGACGCTTGGTAAGGTCCCGAAATCGGTGTACTTCGTAGGATAGAGCACACCGCGTCTAGCAAGGGACGTTAAACGTGGAGCTTTTGGGATGCATTCCCAACGTTATTCCCTAGACGTTACAGTTTTATTCTTATTTTTCTTCTTGTTCTTCCTTGTTTTATTGCAATTTTCATTTTAGAATGGCCATGTTTGAGCTAACAACGTAGGTTATATTACATGATTTGGAGGCATGATTTGACCACAAAAGCATCAAGGATCATAAAAAATAGCTAAGGAGACCAAAATAATGGATGTGGAACTTAAGGAACGAGTCCACGCCGGACCTCCACGCGTGGAGCCGGCATGGACAGACACCAGAAGAGGGCATAAATTTTGCAGAAAAGAGTCTTTAAATGCCCTTCCCCACTTCATTTTAACCCATTCCACAAGCAAAAACACCCTCCAAGGTAACATCTCTTCAACTTTGAGCTCCAAGACTAGTGAAATCCAAGTCCAAATCACACACAAAGATCATTTCCAAGGTAACTTCTTAAAGATCTACATTGTCACATTGTTTCAACTTTCAAATTTCTTCTTCCTATTCTTGCTTGTATGAACCTACATTGCCAAATATATTTCTTTTAAGGTTTATGTTGTTTGTGATTGACATATATGTTGTGAATAGGCTTATATTGATGCTACATTGTGTAATTTTGAGATTGTTTGAGCTCATTTTGCTAGAAAGAAAAACCCTAGGTTGGAATTTGGGGGTTTCTTCCATGAATATGCTTATATATGAAATTGGGCATGAAATTGAGGTCTTAATGCTTTATTAGTTGTACATTGATGATTACCCATGCACATTGTTAGTTTTTGAAGCTTAAATGATCACTTCATTCTTCAACCTCAAGTGGGTCTTGAGGAAGAAGATGAAGTTGACTTTTATGTTGACTTTTGAGCTTAAATCGTTTAATTGTGTAATTGGATTATTTTGCATTTGATGAGTGTTGAATATGGGAATTCAATGTGAAATATGTTGAAAGGACGTGAAATGAAAGAAATGTGAATGTGAGGAGCTTGAACATATGCTTGTGGTGGAAAATCATGATGATGAGCCTCTTGACATGAATTGTGGAACACTTCCTTGTGTTATGTTGCAAATTTTGTGGTTTTATAGGAAATGGCTTCACAAGAATCATCCTCGCGCCAAAGTGAAAGGAGGGCTAGAAAGGGTAAAGCTCCAATGGAGGGGCCTAGTGCTCGCATACCTAAAGAGGAGGATGAGGATGTAAAGGCTTCACACTGGAGATAATCATGAGCAAGGCAATGAAAGACCGTTTTCACTACGTGTCACAACGGCCTGTCACCTAGTGGAATTTCATAGATTTGTCAACCTTGAACTCCTTTAAGTGCAGACAAGGGGTAGAGCGCCTGATTCACCAACCATATTGGAGCGCAATTTTTGGATGGCGTCATGCCACGTACACCCAGTGGTCCATGAGTTCATTGCAAGTCTTGAAGTGACTGGAGTGATCGGACATTTGATAAGCCCCACAATCAGATTCCGCCTTTTCAACAATGACCATTTCATATCGGTCAACACTCTTGGGCAGCTCCTAGGATTTTACAACCGGGATGACCAAATAATGCACTGGTATCGAAGGCTAAAATGGGACTTCGGGGACCCTCGACACCCCAAGGATATATTGGGCATGCATTGCTAGACCTGGAGTTGATTGGAGTGGGTCGAGAGTCATGGGTTCCCACATCACTAGGGAGGATCTCCAGGTTGTGAGATGAGTAATAGCCCATTCATGGGGAGGTCGACGGGGAAACTATGCGAAAGTATACAAGGCATGACTCTTGCGTTATGGAGCATGGACACGGAAACGCCAATGAACATGTGCATGGTATGCCAAGGATGGCTCGTAGCTCAACAAAAAGAAAAGGTGCATTCAGTGTTCATCAAAGATAGAGTGGACAGAGTATAGGGTACCGGAGGCAATGATGGCCCCTATGCCCCATTGATGAAGTGATGACATTGAAGCTTACCCGCACACTACGGGTAAGGGAAGAAGCATATCCATCTAGGAGATCTCCACCCGTTTCACAATTCTCCCGTGCGCGGCCCCTTACTCCATCATCATCCTCGACATCTTCGACAGAACCACCCCGTCGTCGGACACCTTCTTCCTCATCTACTATACCCCCACCATCTCCAGTCACGTCACCTTAAGCTTCAATTTCTTCTACACCGATGGTTGCACCACCCAATGATCAGGCACCATCTTCGTCTTCACTATTCCCTGAGTTGCCGATCCACTTCATTAAGGTGACAGATTGGGAATCAATGCAAATTTTCCAAAACCAACTACATTTGGAGAGCCTGAAGAAGATGCAAGAATGGAAAGCAAGCCAAAGAGAGCGAGAGGATAGACGCCATGAGATAATGGATGAATAGAGAATGAAGATGGATCAACTCCGGAAGGAGTATGAAAGCAGGTGGTCTAACCCACCAAAATGAAGGTAGCTGAAAATTGAAAATTGTTTCCTTGGAAGTTGTTTGTTTTAGTTGACTTTGGATACCTGATGAACAATTATGGACAATTCGTAGTACTTGTTTGTTTTCATTTCTCTTTCATGTTCTGCTAGTTGTGGACAAGTAGTAGGTTGTTGTTTTGCTGATAAAGTTTAGTCTATCCAAGGACGTTAAATGTGGCGCTCTTGGGAGGCACCCCAAGCAAATAAAAATAAAGAGAGAGAGAAAGCTAGAGGAGAGAAGTGAGAAGTAGAAAGGGTTGATATTCATATTCTTTATTCTTTGCACTAACCTTTGTTTGTAGGGATTTTTGATGGGGCGATGACTTTACAGGATGTTTGAATCGTCTTAAGGAGGGATATGCTCATGTTGGTATATTTCTCTATCCCTTCTCGTTTTTGATGCCCCGTTGATTCTTAAGTGTGGAAATGTTATCTAGGAGTTTTGCTTGATTGATACATATGATAAGCTTGCCGTGGTTATTGATTAATGAATGGGTGCATATTTGTTTGTCCTAGCCCGGAAGCACTTCTAAAGTGTGGAAGGGCATTCTTGATATCTATTTGGTAGACCCTTGCTCCTTTTTTCACCGTTCCTTATGGCAACATCGAGGACGATGTTTATTTTTAATTGTGAAAAGGATGCATTGCATGCTTGAAATTTTCATTACTTGAATTTATTGATTGATTGTGCTTATTGGGTGTGTTTGACTCTAGGAGAGTGTGTCATTGTCGATACTATGTATGAGGAATTTTAATCATGTGCCAAGAATGTTTTTTTTGAAATATGCTTTGGAAGTTGCATTTTGCACCAAAAATTGAATTGTTGGGAACAAAAAAGGTTCATATCTTTGTGTGCTTGCATGTGTTCACCTCTTATGTTGTTAAGACCTTAGTCAAGGATCTCTCGAAGTGGGAGTGCGTACCCTTTAACTTGAGAAATATAATGCAAGCGAAGCCCAGAAAATGGACTAATTTGGTAGGGCATGGGGCAAAAGGTGAGCCTAGTGTGAGCTAGTGAGAAATCCCGATTCCCTAGAAAAACACCTGAGGGGTTATTTTGGTGAAATGAGAAAAATGCTAAGTAATGGTCACTCATAGAGATAAGATCCGAGGCAAGTCGTCTTGCTAGGATTTGGGGCAACCATTGCACCGTTCTTCAAACAAGCGTAGAAATCTACGTGAAGTCGGTTGTTCCAACGAGATCCTAGAAGATGAGAAAATTGAGAGGATGTGAGCCACCCCGCTTGAATCCGGGTACCCATTGCACTGACATTCGAAAAAGTATGGCGCTCCATGTGAAGTCGGGTGCCCGATGACGTGGTCCGAGAGGGTTGAGAAGAAAGAGTGACCGCCCAAGCCATGGCGGTGAGCGGTCCATGCCCCTACCCTCATTTACATTTTACGCTTAAGGGCTTTGGCGTAAGGTTGGATAGTTGGTTAAGTGTGCACATCGTTCCCACTAGGGGGATCGACTTAAGTCCTTGGCAAAATAAAAGGTGAACCCCATATTGTGTTGCATGCTTGGAAAGGTGTGAATTGCTTTTCTTGTGCTTAAATTTGACCTTTTGAGATTTTTGCTTCCTTGGCATATTTTTCAAATTAAATTAGCATGTGTTTAGCATTCTTGGTAGATAGTGTGGGGGATTTCACCCTCTACGGTCGATAACACCCGAGAATCGCTTGGTCAAACAATTGATGAGAGTACATAACTATTTTTGGCACTTAAGTGATTAGAGTTTATATTGTGAATTGCTTGAGGACAAGCAATAGTTTAAGTGTGGAAACTTTGATAAGCGCAAAAAATAGTTAGAAAAAGGGTCAGTTTGAAGACTTGTATGTAATATTTTTATACCCATTTGTGATCAATTAGTGCATAATGAGCTTTGATGTGTTCATTCTTACAAAACTCTACTATATGTTGTGTTTCGAAGGCTTTCGCGCAGGACAAAATAAGACCCGAGGCCAAGGGAAGAAGCAACGAAGAAACGAAGCGGGATGAAGGCCCCACGCCAGCCTCCCACGCGTGCGGAGGGCTTGGAATAATTCCAGTGTGGTTCCACGCCCAGCCTCTACGCATGGAACAGGAGTGGCCAGGTTCATTAACGGAAAATTCGGGATTTGGCTTTGTGAGGGCTATTTAAAGCAATCCCCAACATTTGAGCGGGGATCCACTCCTAATTTTAGATCTGGTTATGTCTTTCTTCTTCCCTTAGGGGATTTTCCCCTTCCTTAATTCTAGATCTTTAGGTAGGGAGTAGAATTAGGTCTATAGTTTTCTTTTGAAATTGGAAGATTAAAGTGTAATAGAGTGTTCTCCTTAGATTGGTAATCGCTACTCTACGTTTGCATTTCCTTTAATTCCAATTGCAATTTCAATTAGATCTTTTTAATGTTATGTTTTGTTTCGCTTTTATGATTTTTATGATGATTGGCTAGTTTAGATTAGGGGATTGGATGTTCCAACCTAGTTAATGTGATTGATTTGATGAAATTCTTCCATTGATTGTAGACATGTTGAATTAGGGTTCTTATGTCTTGTGTGGCTGATACTTGTGTTAATTTGCTTATATTTCCGACCAGGATAGGTAGTAGAGTTAGGGAAAGTGTAGATTGCATGATAGCGGATCTATATGAGTCTTAATCGGTCACATCCCCACCTTTGGTCCGAAAGGACGAGGTCTGGGAGGAGTGGTAGACCAAGTGTTCAATAGAATGCCCATAAGACTGAGGAACCGGGAGTCCGGAGTGTGACGCCACCCGGTGATGGTGCTGTGGGCTCCCTTGACTGAGACCGAGTCACAATGTCTAGAATTCCCGTTGTAGGATCAAACACGAGACCTAGGTAGGATATCCATATCCTTGTTTACTTTCTTGTTTTCCGTAGTTTTACCTTTGCTTATCTCTTCCTTTATGATTCTTTTCTCAGCTAGTGATTCTTGCAACTCTTGCCTCCTAACATCCTAAATGCCAATACTTAATTCGATTCCAATTTGTCATCCTTGAGAACATGATACTCGGGGAACTTCTTCCTTGTTTTAACACTATCCACACCTCACCTAAAACTATGATTTCAAAAAGATTCGGTACTATTGTGTGGTATGTAGCACACATTGGGTGAGAAGGTATTATCTTACCGTCTGTTTGATTTGTTATTTAGATAGTGGATTTGACTCACTGATTTTGGTCCCCCGAACCTAGATAATACTGTATCAAACTGGGTAAACAATACCTTGTGGCTTTTATTTCTGTTTGGTTTAAATTTCCACACCTAGTCTTTTCTTTAACACACTGACTGGATGAACAATCTTATAAAAGGACATTCTCATGAATCAAGAATGTCTAAGAGGCATTTCATCGAACACTTGGTGTTCTTAAGATCACACACTCTCATTTTCTCAAAGGTGAAGCACGGTTGATCAACTTCTTGAACTTAGACTAGGCTGTCACTCCCTAATCGGGACTCAAATATGTCAATCAACATCATCAAGGGCAAGTATCAACTTTCCTTCTCAACCAATTCAAAGCCATCCATCAAACACCTAGTCTACATCCCTATCTCTCTCAATGGAGAACTAATCAAACATAAGCATAGTGAAAATAGCACAATACTCAAAAGCAACAAGAAATTCCATAACAAACACAAGATATAAGATTGATAAGGGCAAAAAATAGTTAGGAAAATGGTAGGTTTGAGGACTTAAATGCAATGTTTTTATGCTCATTTGTGATCAATTAGTGCGTAATGAGCTTTGATGTAGTCATTCTTGCAAAACTCTACTTTATGTCGTGTTTTGAAGCCATTCTCGCAGGACAAACAAGACCCGAGGCCAAAGGAAGAAGCAACAAAGAAACGAAGCGGGATGAAGGTTCCACGCTAGCCTCCCACGCGTGGGGAGGGCATGGAACAATTCCAGTGTGGTTCCACGCCCAGCCTCCATTCGTGGAACAGGCGCGGCTGGGATCATTAAGGGCAATTTCGGGATTTGGCTTTGTGGAGACTATTTAAAGCAAACCCCAACATTTTAGAGGGGTTCCACTACTAATTTTAGATTTGATTTCTTTCTTCTTCTCTGAGGGGATTTTCCCCTTCCTTAGTTCTAGATCTTTAGGTAGGAAATAGAATTAGATCTATAATTTTCTTTTGAAATTGGAAGATTGAAATGTAATAGAGTGCTCTCCTTAGATTGGTAATCTCTACTCTACTTTTGCATTTCCTCTATATCTAATTGAAATTTCAATTTGATTTTATTGATGTTATGTTTTGTTCTGATTTATGATTTGTATGATGATTGGCTAGCTTAGATTTGGGGATTGGATGTCCCAACCTAGTTGTTGTGATTGATTTGATGAAATTCTTCCATTGATTGTAGAAATGTTGAGTTAGGTTTCTTATGTCTTGTGTGGTTGATGCTTGTCTTGATTTGCTTCTATTTCTGAATGGATAGATAGTAGAGTTCGGGGAAGTGTAGATTGCGCGATAGCGGATCTATATTAGTCTTATCGGCCACATCCCCACCCTTGGTCCGGGAGGACGAGGTCCAGGAGGAGTGTTAGACGAAGTGCTCAATAGAATGCCCCATCCGACTAAGGAACCGGGAGTCCCGGAGTGTGACGCCACCCGGTGATGGTGCCGTGGGCTCCCTTGATTGAGTTCGAGTCACATTGTCTAGAATCCACGTAGTAGGACCAAACACAAGACCTAGGCGGGATATCCATCTCCTTGTTTACACTCTTGTTTTCCCTTAGTTTTACCTGTGTTAACCTATTCCTTTATGATTCTTTTGCATGCTCGTGATTCTTGCAACTCTTGCCTCCTAACATCCTAAATGCCAACGACTCGAATTCGATTCCAATTTGTCATCCTTGAGAACACGACACTCGGGGACCTTTTTTCCTTATTTTAACACTATCCACACCTCACCTTAAAACTTAAATGTCAATGATAAAAACAATAAAGCAAGAAAGTAAATTGCAAAGGAAGGAAATAAAGAGAAGATAAACTTATCTATTGAAAATGGAACTGAAATGATTAAATCCAAGCTTTAAATCCTTGATTAAAAGTCTCCAAAATGTTATATAACGTAAATCTAAACCTAATCTGACCTAAAAATATGAAAGGAAATGAAAGAGAACAACTACGGTTTTAAAATAGGCCGGAACAATGTTAAAATGGTTGAAAACAAGGTTAAATACAAGCAAAGTAGGCTAGGCACAGGCAATGGTACGGCCATGTCCGAGCTCATGCCTAGAAATGAGTCTATACTGGAATGTGTTCAATCTCGTGGCTACCAAGGAGAATCCTGTGCAACTGCTTTGACTTCTAGGCTATTTTTCACCCCAGAATCTTTGAATTGGTCTTTGGGGTCTTCATCAAAATTTTAGCTTTTCAAGTTAGCTTTGCAATGACACAAGAATCGTTTTATTTGGGCCTTTGTATGCTGAGATATGGTCGAAACACTGAGCAGTTGTATTGTTGTGTGAGAATTTTTAACTCTTTGATATTTTGCTCCACTTTTGTCTTGGGTTGTCCATGTGATCAAAATCATTGAAAACTCTACTCTTTGGCTCTTCATGCATCCAAAATGCTCCAAAAATTATTCACTTTATCTAAATCACCAAGAATTACACCTAAACACGCAAATGAATCAAATGAGGAATACTTTGGGCAAAGTTATAACAATTGGAAAGGAAAATAAGCTTAAATTCAAGGGCCAAGAACCTTGTGCTCAGTTGGCACCTCTGTGTCTCTCCTTGAGGGAAGGTCAGAAGACCGAACCCCAGTGGTGAGGTATTGAGTCATTGGGCTGATTAGAGTCAATAGTACTAAGAAAAAGCTTAAATTAAAGGTGAAAATATGAACATTTAGGCTCTTATCACCCACCCACCCAAAGATTACAACAACTAAGCTACTGTGAAAGCATTTGCGCTAACACATGAATCACTCATCGGTAACTCCATTTGACTCGTTTTAGAGATTGGGTGAATGTAATTTCCTTCCTAATAAGTGCCAAAGATGTTATATTTAGTAGGGTATTTTGTGTTATAATTGCAGTCCTTTGATCTTATTGTATGCTTAGAATAACTTAATTTGCTTAAAGTTAAGAATAAGGACTAATTGTGGTTGCATTTGTGCATTAGAGGAAAACAAGGCTATTTCAAGTGCACTTTAGCGACACCTTGGTATTTTGATCATATCTCAGCCTTGGAGTGTCCAAATAGAGTGATTCATTATTGGAAAACACGGTTATTTCATGTTCACTTTAGCAACATCTTGCTATTTTGATCATCCTTGGAGTGTCCAAATTGAGTGATTCAAGTAGCATCGGAATAGAAACTCAAAGAGTAACAACTTTGTAGAGACCACTAAGTTTGATTTGGGCATCTACAGGGTTAAAAAGTTGTATGCTAGTACTTGTACTCATACAAACACTAGCTGAAAGTTACACAAGGTATCAGTGTTGCAAAAATCTCGTCTAGGTTCCGATTAATCAGCGTCTAGGCACTAGGCGCTAGTCGGCCGCATATCATATCACCACAATCGGTAGTCTAGGCGGTTGGCCGGCTAGGCGGCCAACTAGGCTGCCTAAGCGCCACTTAGGCCTCTTAGGCGCTGATTAGGCCGACTAGACACCGACTAGTTCGCTCTAGTTGGCCGATTAGCTATTGTTCTCATTTTTTTTAAATGGGTTATTTCACTCAAAACGACATCATTTTGAGCGAAAAAAACCCTAAATTGTTCAAATTCTATGTTTTTAGGTTAATATTTGATATTTTAATATTAACTATTAAAGTATTAAATAGTTTATAATTACCCAGCCTTAAAAATTTTTAAAAATCTAAACAAATTTTTGAAAAATAAAAAATACACGGGTGCCTAGGCGTTGATTAATCCCCGCTTAGGCCCCCTAGGCGCTAAGCGCCCGAGGAGTGCCTAGTGATTTTTTTAACCTTGCAAGGTATTGTGTGTGCATACTAAGCTCGTCATGCCGGTTGTTACCATGTGAGAAGTGGTGTGACAAAAAAATCGTAGGTCGTGCAATTAGTTATATTAATTACCTTGTGATGAAGCCCTTGATGGATTTGTTACTAGTTCTGCTAATCACGCCACTAGTTACAGTACTGCTAATCCGAAGTTTTGGCTATAAATAAGACACTTTGATCTCAATTGCGGGAATTAGCTAGATGCTAGGAATATTGTGATTTAGATTTTGATGATACCAAAGGTGTTAGGAATTTTAGTCCCCAATTTTTTACTTAGAAATACGAATATGAATGGTGACTTAATGAATGAAATTTTACCCACGAGAAAGTCAATAACGTGAAAATAAAACTAATTCGAGAAGTAACCTTGAGGTATTCTTTAGGCTTTGAGTAGTCAACTCAGGTGGTAAAACATCAAAATGTAACTTAGGGAATGAATCTTATCAACCGGGAAGTCACCAATTTGGTCCTCCGTTTATATTGTCGTTAAACATCCGTTAAATCGAGATCAAATTGGTAATTTTGCTATAATCAATGGACCGAATTGGTAATTTTGCTATAGTCAAGGGACCAAATTGGTAATTAATTTTTCACTGAAATAGTCCCTTGACTATAGCAAAATTACCAATTTGGTCCCTTAATTATAGAAAAATTACCAATTTGGTCCTGATTTTAACAGATGTTTAACGGTAAAATAAACGGAGGACCAAATTGGTTAAAATTTTCAAAGTCGAGGGACTTAATTTGGCACGAAAAATTGTCGAGAACCAAATTGGTAATTTTACAATAATCGAGGGACCATTTCAGTAATAAACTCTATTATTATTGTTATTATTATTTTACATTCATTAACTAGTTACTGATCAATTAATACAATTTCATTTCGGATAGGAAGTAGAATACTCTAACCCCATTAATGCTAAGAAACCACACAATGCTTCAAACAGCGTAAGACAAAATTTAGTTTGTTGGGACTTTTTTTGATATGTCATTATTATAAATTATTTTTGTATTTGA
The DNA here is from genome assembly GCA_002525835.2 of Ipomoea batatas. Taxonomy (NCBI): domain Eukaryota; kingdom Viridiplantae; phylum Streptophyta; class Magnoliopsida; order Solanales; family Convolvulaceae; genus Ipomoea; species Ipomoea batatas. The sequence goes on along the minus strand of CM008337.1, from coordinate 2,245,665 downwards.
TTAGAATGTGAATTTGTTATTAAGTCATGATAATGTTTATCAATTGACAATAATTAATAATTTCAAGAGTAACATTAGAGATTGATTTTAATAGAAAAATAAATTTAAAAAGGAAAAAATAGAAGACATTTTTCTATAAGAATACCTAGGAACCGTTTCAAACCTTCAAACTATGAATTTCAATCCATCCCACTCCTAATTAAGTTTACTGTCGAGGGATGGGAAAAACAAATGTGTTCTGACAGGTTACGGTTTTTCAAACCAATTGTCATTTGTCAATTTGCACGTAATTGCTTTGTGAAAATATTGTTCTCTAATGTGTACATATTAATGCCTAGTTTCTATACTTTTATTTTAAACTAGTTACAACACGCACATTGCGAGAATAGTTTAATGTCTAATGTATATTATTAAATTAATGTTTTAGAATTTATCAAAATATCATTCGTTATCATATCGTATATCGATGTAGTATTATCAAATTTTCTATAAAAGTAAATATTTTCAAGAATCCATTAATATAACCTATGACATAAATAATGTTTGATTATCTCGTGCAATAATAATTGTAGAGGGAAGCATCTTCACAGAATAGTACTCAAGCATAGTTTTTACAACACAAAACCCTATTAATTTTATTAGTTGGCATGATCCATGTTTTCTCTTGTTGCCACTTCCGCCAGAAATAAATTCTTGATTAATTAACCAAAGTTAATGTTAAATTTATATTGTATTTTTTAATACACTCCAACATATTCGTAGTATATGTTCAACAATTATGCCAATTCTAATTAGGGTGAGGTTCGAACCTAAAACATTCCTTATGAAAATCAATGAGTAAGTTAAGGATAATAAATAGTTAACAGAATATTCCGTTACTAAAGTTTACACAGAAGAAATGCAGAGGTATTTAAGAAAAGTAAATGATATAGTAGAGGGTAAAGTAAGAAAGATAAAAAAAAATAGTAAAATCAAATAATATGAACCATTCATTTTAACTAACAATTACACTAACATTTTTTGGTTTCTGTTAGAGGCCTAACTTTAGTGGCTCTTAATAAATTTATAGATAATGTGTGCAATAAATAAAGAGTCATTTTCATTTTTGGTCCTACTGTTATTGGGGCATTGCCAATTTTAGTCCACTTCATTAATTTTTGCCACATTGCGACCAATCTTATTTAGTACTTGCCACTTTTAGTCCACCGTTAAATTTTCGCCAAATGGCCGTTCAAAACAAGGGTATTTTTGGTCTTTTTATGCTTTGGTCATCTCCTTGACCCTTTGCAGTGGTTTTCCTTACACATTTTCATCCAATGAAGAGGTCCGGGGAAAGCCATGGCTTTGTAATGTGGCTCGCATGGCTTTCGTCGGACCTCTTCATTGGATGAAAATGTGTAAGGAAACCCACTGCAAAGGGTCAAGGGGATGATCAAAGCATGAAAAAACCAAAATACCTCTGTTTTGGATGGTAACTTGACGAAAATTTTAACGGTGGACTAAAAGTGGCAAGGACTAAATAAGACTGGTCGCAATGTGGCAAAAATTAATGAAGTGGACTAAAATTGGCAATGCTCCAATAACAGTAGAACCAAAAATGAAAATGACTCATAAATAAATGTATTTTTGTCTTTTGAGCATTAGTACCATTTATATTGCTTAATCAAATCAAACATTCAAATGCACTTCTAAAATATATTTCTTCAACAAACCAAACAATGTAATGATGAACGAACGGTATTCAGTTTCTCACTAACTCAATGTTACAAAGAGAGTTCTACTACTATACAAAGTGTAACTCCTAGAGAATAGGTGAAAGAGAGATAAACCCTGAGAGCCACAAGACTTAACACTAGACTAGAACAAACTGAACAACTAATAATAATAACAATATAACATTTTAACTCATACACCCCCTCAAGTGCAAGGGTGGTGAGCTACCACATTGAGCTTGCTCCGAAGAACTCCATAACGCGGCGCGGGTAGTGGTTTCATGAAGATGTCTGCCACTTGGTCTTTAGTCGAAACGAAGTTAACAACAAACTCTCCTGAGGCAACCTTGTCTCTGACGAAGTGATAGTCAATCTCAACGTGCTTCGTTCGGGCATGAAAAAACTGGATTTGCAGCTAAGTATGTGGCCCCAAGATTATCACACCACAACGTCGCTGGCTCCCCTGTGTGCAGACCAATCTCGCGAAGCAACGAAATAACCCAAGTGACTTCCGCTGCTACATCAGCTAGCCCTTTATACTCAACTTCTGTAGACGATCTGGCCACGATGCGTTGCTTCCGGGAAACCCATGAGATCAAGTTTGAACCGAGAAACACCGCATACCCACTAGTAGATTTCCGGTCTACCGGACAACCAGCCCAGTCGGAGTCAGAGTACGCATGAATAGCGGTGGAGACTGACCGGGAGAAGTGAATACCATAATCCAACATGCCCTTAATGTAACGTAACACGCGCTTTAACAGACCCCAATGGTCCTCTATGGGCTGATGCATGAACTGACACAACCGGTTTACAACATATGAAAGGTCTAGACGGGTGATATCAAGTACTGCAGTGCCCATACTATACGACGATACTGTATGGGATTGTCGATTTCCTGAACTGAGGGTGAGATCGGTTGAGCTAATGCAGCTGGAGTTGCTAGAGGCTTACAGTCGGACATCCCGGCCCTAGCTAAAATATCAACCATGTACCGGCGCTGATTCATATGAATACCACCACTGCGCTGAGCTGTCTCAATACCTAGAAAGAATGTCGGCTCTCCCAGATCTCTAATCTTAAAAGTGGTGGCAAGTTTGCTCAGTAAATTATCAATAAGAGCTGAGTCGTTACCCATCATGATTATGTTATCTACATAAACTAGTAGAAAGACACGAGATCAGCCGCTGGTGTAGTAGACGGCCGTATGGCCGTGTGACCGGCAGATTTGGCACCGGGGAGCACCACCATGGCCGCGACCCTGTCCTCCTCGCCCGCGACCTTGATGGCCACGCTGCCCTCCGCCTGCACCACCGCGCCGACCACCGTAGTTTCCGTCGTTGGACTGGCGGCGCTGCTGCCCAGCGTAAAGCGCCGTGTGAGTGCCGCCGATGGTAACCTCCGTGCTCGGCGAAAAATCGTCCTGGTATATGAACTCCTAAGCCTGTAAGAAGTCAGTGAGTTGCGGGATTGTCACCGGTGTACCTGAAATGGATAGGGAGGCAGCCATCGCACAAAATTCCGGTCGGAGACCCCAGAACACGTACAAGTTTTGTTCATCCAGCGAGATAGGTCGTCCGTCCAATGCTAGATTCTCGACCAGCAGCTGAGCACGGCCCAAGTACTCTGCCGGTGTGTTGTTCCCTTGCCGGAGGGATTGAAATTGGTCTAATAGGTTTAGGCAGCGAGCTCTCGTCAAGGAGCCCAGGGCGGCAGTAATGGAGGTCCAAACTTCGCGAGCGGTGGTCCTGCCCACGACGAGATACATCACCTCGTCAGAAAGCGACGAGATGAGGAGAGAAAGGATCGATTGATCCTGTTGCGCCCAAGCGGCGTAGGCTGGATTGGGCACGGCAGAGGCTGAGGAGGCGGCGGCTGTCTCGCCCGGCGTCGGAAGCACTGCCGGCGGACATGGGAAGTCTCCATCAACGTAACCCAGTAACCCTTGTCCCCGGAGGAACGGTACTAGCTGAGTGCGCCAGAACAAAAAGTTACGGGTGTGTTCAACTTGATGGAGACGAAATGATGCGCGGAGGATAGCGGGTTCGGGATCGCCGGAGGCACGGCGGCGTCGCCGGTAGCGGCGGCGGTGTGGTTGACGTGGTTGGCCATTATGGTGAGGTTAGGGAGGGGAGAGAAAATATGTGGTGGAGGTACCTAACGCTAAACTGATACCAGATGAACAAACGGTATTCAGTTTCTCACTAACTCAATGTTACAAAGAGAGTCCTACTACTATACAAAGTGTAACTCCTAGAGAATAGGTGAAAGAGAGATAAACCCTGAGAGCCACAAGACTCAACACTAGACTAGAACAAACTGAACAACTAATAATAATAACAATATAACATTATAACTCATAGTAATAAAATTCTTATTTATATTTATTTTCAAATTAATTCTCGGTAGAACATTAATCATATTCTCTCAAAATTCATTTCGTAAACTAAGCATGTAATTAGTCTTTTAGATATATATATAATCAAGAGTTAATTCTATTTTTTGTCTTAGATTTATAGGTGATAGTTCTTTTTTAGTCCCTTTTTATTTAAACATCCTAGCTCATTTAGTCATAATATTATTGTGGCATGACCAATTTTAATCATCCATCAACAAAATCGTTGAAATGCCGTTAAATACAAAGACATTTTGATTTTTCTTTTTATACAAAGTAGGATGACCCGCTATATTTTGTATGTTTATTTTAAAAAAAATTCATAATTGAATACTGAAAATGCACTTGTATTTAACGATATTTAAACTGTTTTGTTGATAAAAGGACAAAAAATGATCATGCCACAATAATATTAAGACTAAAAATGAATGCTCTGAGAAAAAAGACTTAAAATAGATTGTCACTTAGAGCATCTATATCAATGGATATTATGGGATTTTTTGGAACAGTGTTGATCTACATGGAGGAGAGAGAATCAATGTGAGAGAAAAAAAAAGTTGGCCTGCAAAAACAAAGTAGTAAAAGGGATCACAAATTTCAAAGAGCAGCCGGCTCAAGAAATGCGCCCAGCGGGCACGTCAGATGCGTATGACTCCCTGTTGTTTTTTATTTTAAATTTTTTCGAAATCGAATTTCTTTTAATTTTTTTCCCTCTCTTCTCATTTTCTTTTTCCGAATTACACTTATAAAAACTTCTCAAAAATCGTGAAATAATTCCATTGATAAGGATGCTTTTATAAATCAAGACAAAAAAAAAAAAAAAAAAAAAAAAAAAAAAAAAAAAAAAAAAAA
>CM008337.1:2206742-2227392 GCA_002525835.2 Ipomoea batatas | reverse complement strand
ATAATGTACATTCAGTATAAAAATAATGTACATAATATTCAGGGGATGTACATTATTTGTTACTGAATGTACATTATTTTTATAGTACAAAAATAATGTACATTCAGTACATTAAAAATGTATATTTTATTATGGTTCACACAGCTGTAACTAACTTCGGCACACCATTATTTTTACAAGTTTAAAATTTAAGGAAAAAGTGTCAAATTGGCCACTGAACTTGTAGCTTTTGTGCAATTGGGTCATTGAACTTAAAAAAGTGTGCAATTTAACCATCAAACAAGTAAAATTTGTGCAATTGGACCATTTTTACAAAATTTTTTAATTCAATTTGAGTTAAAAACATTTCAATATTGACTCTCAACTAGTATGGTAAAAGAAAATGTCACTCTTAATACATATATGTTAGTAATATAATTGGATTTTACCAGAAAATTTTTGTAAAAATGGTCCAAAATTTTGCTTGTTTGATGGTTGAATTGCACAGTTTTTAAGTTCAATGAACTAATTGCATAAAAGCGATAAGTTCAGTGGCCTATTTGACACTTTTTTCTAAATTTTAATTGATAACTTTTATAATTTAATGATTTAATTGCTATTTTACGGATAGTTCAGAGGAACACTAATCCTTTTAATTATTAACTTTCCAAGGAAACATTGAAAGATGGACACAAAGAAATAAAAAAAAAAAATAATAATAAATCGAAAGGCTCCAACACTAGCTATATATGTAGATAATATGTTGTTTACAGTAGCTTCAGTACATAGCAAGGCATCCTCAAGGTTGAAGCTGATTCCAAGATTTACAAAGAATGTTTCGACATTAGCTATGTACCGTACATGCAAGTATAACGAAATTATTTTTAAAATAACCAAAAAATATCACCTTAATTAATTTGTTATTTTGTTAATATCGTTGTTTTTAATTGTTTATTGTTTTTAATTGTTTATTGTCTGAATGCCAACATGGTGAAATAAATAAAATAATCCTAACTGACTCTGGCCATGAGAAAATAAATAAATAAAATAATCCTGACTCATAACACCGCGATGCAATTTAGAAGTGACTAGTGAGTTTTAACCCGCCTTTACATTTCTGTAAAAACTAGCAATGTACGTGCGATGCACGTTATGCAATGCCCAATAGAGATCAAAGGCAACAACTTATATAAGCAAATAGTAGTAGACGATTTTTTTTACTTTCATTACATTTGTATTTGTATTTGTATATAGTAAAAAGTTTAATCAATAATCAATGACCTTTTCTTTTTGTTTTTTTGTTTTGGTTTGTAATGCATGTATGGTCGTTGCATTATAATTGCCTTTCAAATAGCTTGTTCTGAAGGCCAATTTGGTCATTTCTTCATGATATCTTAAATATAAAATGTTGGTTGACTAGAATTATTGGCAAACCCTATTCTCCACGCAAGACTTTTTTCTTCAGTGTCATTGTTGTTCTTGAGTGGCAAATGGGAAAAACAATACATCAACAACCATCTTGGTGTAGTAATACAAGGATACCTCGTTTTAGACTGCCAGTAGAGGTGAGACAGTGTCAAAGGTGTGGGAATGAGATATATATTATGACGTCTTGGACTGATAGGAATCTGGGAAGGAGGTTTTCGCAATGTTTTGATGTATCGGTAAGTACAAAGTCGTAGTTCACTTCATTTGTTTTAAAATTGTTGTTAATTTGTAGTTTTTTTTTAATGTTCTTTTAGGGTACGAATGGGTGTGGACTTTTTGAGTGGGTCTATCCTCCAATGTGTGCATGGGCAAGGATTATAATACTGGACTGTTGAAGAGGATCAATCGAGATGAAGATGAAATTCGGAGGCTAAACTTAGGGTGTGTTTGGTTCGCGTATGGGAATCGGAATCGGTATGGGTATCAAATACTTGGTAAGAGTAATGGGTTTTGGTGAAAGTATTTTGCATGTTTGGTAGTAGGGTGGAATGGGAATGATTATTAATAGTTGGGGAAGAAATGAGGAAGGGAATTGAAACCCTTATTTCATTAGGGTATGGGTTTTCCCATTAATGGGGTATTCCAAACCCATAGTAGTATTTAAAAAACCTATTAACCAAACAATAACAATCACTTTGATACACATACCTTATGCCTAAACCCACCAACCAAACATACCCTTAATTTTACTGAAAACGCCAGTTTGGTACAAGCTTGGCAGGTGCCATTGTTTTGTTTTGTTTTTTGTTTGTTTTTTTTTTTTCGCTTCCGCTATTGTATTTGTATTCAGTGTTTTAATAAGTCATTCTATAGGACAAAATGTAAAGCAAAGAACGTACATGAATGAATTAATGTAAAATGGTATGTCTGCATGTTTTTTTGAGAAATTATGGATGCGATGCATAAAAGACAAATGTTCGGAGTTTTGATCGACTACAAATTTGAAGATGAAATGCATTTAATGTTTACAGTGAGTCGAAAGTATGAGAACTGAATAAATTGTATTGAATAAGATGGTTCAAAGATACAGATTACAGGGATATATATAATGAGAAAATATCTGGCAGAGTAGAATAGGGGATCACAGGAAGCCTAGAATAGGGATTCATAAGACTCAAATATATAGAGTCCTAATACTCCCCCCTCAAGCACAGGGTAAGCTAGTAACCTGTAGCTTGTCTCTAAGAAAAAAAAATCTAGGACGAGGCAGAACTTTAGTAAAGATATCAGCAAGTTGATCTTTGGTTGAAAAAAAGTTGACTTGAATATCTCCTGCAGCAACTCTGTCTCTAACAAAGTGATAATCAATCTCAACATGTTTGGTACGCGCATGAAAAATCATATTTGCAGACATGTATGTAGCACCAAGATTGTCACACCATAACTTGGGAACAGAAATATTGGGGACATTGATCTCACGTAGTAAAGACAAAATCCAAAATACTTTAGCACAAACATCTGCTAGTGCTTTGTACTTAGCCTCAATAGAAGATCTAGCAACAATTCTTTGTTTCTTACAGACCCAAGACACAAGATTGGACTCAAGAAGCACAACATAACCACTAGTTGACTTTCGGTCTTCAGGACAACCAGCCCAATCAGAATTATAAAAAGCATGCAAATCTCTAGATAGTGACTTTCTTATCCGCATACCATAAGTGATAGTTCCCTTAATATACATCAAGACTCGTTTCAGTTGTTCCCAATGTGAAAATGTAGGAGCATGCATATGTTGACACAGTTGGTTGACTGCAAAGGATAGATCCGGGCGCGTGACAGTCAGATATTGTAGTGCCCCTGCCAAACTCCTATATTGGATAGGATCCTCATACAAGTCTGCACTGAAAGGAATAGTTTTCGAAACAGAAATAGGAGTAGATAATGCTTTGCATTCTGCCATTCCAGCACGTTGTAAAATATCAGTCATATATCTCTTTTGCGAAAGTAGTATACCACCATCACATTTAACTGTCTCAATACCAAGAAAGAAACCAGGTTCACCAAGATCCCTAATCTTAAAAGCAGCAGACAACTTTGATAACAAACGGGTTACAAGATCTAGATCACTCCCCATCACAAGTATATCATCCACATAAACTAAGAGGTACACAAAAGCAGAAGCTTGAGAAAAATAGAACAAAGACACATCTTTTTTATGCTTAAAAGCCAACAGAGAGCAAAAATGAGTGCAAACGATTAAACCAGGCTCTAGGAGCCTGCTTTAAACCATATAAAGATCGTTTAAGCAAGCAAACATGATTTGGATACTGAGCATCAATGTAACCAGGAGGTTGCTTCATGTAGACAGTTTCAGACAGATTACCATTTAGAAAAGCATTATGAACATCAAGTTGTCAAATCACCAAACTAGAGGATATAGCTAATGAGAGAAGTAATCTGACAGTAGTAGGTTTTACCACAGGGCTGAAGGTATCAAAGAAGTCCTGACCTGGAACCTGATTAAAACCTTTTGCTACTAACATGGCCTTGTGTCTCTCAATGGAACCATCTGCTTTCCACTTGGTGCGAAAAACCCATTTGCAACCAATAACATTCATATCAAGCTTGGAGGGAACAAGACCCCACGTTTGATTATGTAAGAGAGCATTAAACTCTTGATCCATTGTTTCCCGTCATTCAGGATGTTTGACTGCTTGTGAGTAACATGTGGGATCAGTAGGAAAAACCTGTACAGTCAAGTCTGCAGGAGGAGCACGAGATTTTCTTCTAGTGTCCATGGCATGAGTTCGCTCATTTGGGTGTGTGGATCGACCACGCGGACGGCCACGAGGCCGTTTTTCTTTCACCGTAGGGAGTGTAGGAGCCACTTGGGCAGAATCAGTGGAAGGAGGACATGGATTCAACACTGATTCGGCCCAAAGACATGGCATAGTGTTTGAAGGAGCCTGCACAACAGTCTTAGCAGCAAAGGGGAAAACCATCTCATCAAATCGGACATGTCTACACACATATATCTTATTAATTAGTTTGTAAGTCCATGCACCTATACCCCTTGAAGGACTCTAGGTAACCTAGAAAGACACAAGGAGAGGACCTATAAACCATTTTGTGACGATTATATGGCCTTAAGTGAGGATAACATAGACAACCAAAGACATGAAGAAAGGAATAAGAAGGAGGGGATTTATGCAACATAATATGAGGACTCGAGTTATTTAAAACAGAGGATGACATTTTATTGATTAAATATACTGCAGTCTCAAACGCATAATCCCAAAACTTAGATGGAACGGAGGCATGGGCCATGAGTGCTAGACCAGTTTCAACTATATGTCTGTGTTTCCTCTCAACACGACAATTCTGTTCATGAGTATACGCACATGATTGCCTATGATGGATCCCTAACTGAACAAAAGATTGATATAGCTTTTTGTATTCAGCTCCCAAATCAGACTGAATGGATTTTATTTTTATATTAAAAGATCTCTCAACAAGGGTACGAAACCTATCAAAAATAGCATAGAGATCAAATTTTAGTTTCATCGGAAAAAACCAAGTGTAGCGAGAGTAATCATCAACAAAAATGACAAAATAACGATAGCCATTTGTAGATAATAAAGGAACTAGACCCCAAATATCAGTGTATACTAAATCAAGAATATTCAAACTAGACGACTCAACACATGATAAAGGAAAACGCGCAGATTTTCCCAATTGACACGCATTACACAAACTAGAACTATTATGAATATTATTCCTAGAGCCACTAACTGAACACGACTGAAGAACGTGACTAAGGACACGATGATTAGGATGACCAAGTCGGTTATGCCAAACTGACGCAGAAGCACGAGCTGACAGAAAGGCAAAAGGGGAGGAAACTGGAGTAGGAAGAGTATAGAGCCCCCCAGAGCTATTGCCCTGCAGAAGGATTTCCTTGGTGGTGATATCCTTTACAAGAAAAAAGGAGGGGTGAAACTCAAAAAACACTTTATTATCTAATGCAAACTTTTGAACAGATAGTAAAGATGTTGACAAACCAGGAACATGGAGAATATTATATAACTTAAGAGACCTAGATGGGGTATCAAAAGTAGCATGACCAACATGACTAATAGACAGGCCCATACCATCACCGACACGTAAAGTGTCATTACTAGTGTACTTCTTCGAGGTAGAAAGGGCAGCTATGTCCGGAGTTGCATGATGTGTAGCTCCGGTGTCCGGTAACCAAGTATGAGATTTGATGAGGCACCCAAATCGTTCTGAAACACCAAATTAGCCTGAAGATCTAAACTCCTTGAACTACACCAAACACAATCGGTTGTCACGTGACTGAAACTAGAACAAATGAGACATTGTTTTTCAAAGCGCAAAACACAATTGGGTGCCGTGTGGCCAAAACCATTACAAAGTTGACATTGAACATCAAAGCATCGAGAACAATCGACCGACACATGACCAAAACTATAGCAAACGAAACATGATTTTCTAAAGCGTAGAAAATAATTGGATGCCACGTGACCGAAGTCAGGACAAAGTTGACACTAAACATTAAAGTCATGTCTATCACGCTGCTGACCTCGATGCGGACTGCCACGATCCCAATTGCTACCACCTTGTTGCATGATTTCAGCGACATGGACAACGACAAGACGGTGGTACGGACATATGACAAGAATAATTATTAGGAACGTAACCCTAGCTAACTGATACCATATGAGAACTGAATAAATTGTATTGAATAAGATGGTTCAAAGATACAGATTACAGAGATATATATATATATATAATGAGAGAATCTCTGGCAGACTAGAATAGAGAATGATAGGAAGCCTAGAATAGGGATTCATAATCTGACTCAAATATATAGAGTCCTAATAGGAAGGAAAGAAGATAAGGGGTAACAATTTAGTACGATTAAAGAAAGAAACAAAATTTAGAAGGAAGAAAAATCATTTAAATTAATAACAAAATATGTTATTAACATTAAAAATTCCACTATAGGCGTTCACTCGACATGAAAAAATCAGAACGACTGTAACGACACAAGAATTTGTCAGATGGGATATCGCAAGCCAGGCCACTATTGGAGCTGCCGCATACTAACGCTTCAACAGACGCACCTAACATGCTGAAACTAGATGTACGTTCATGTGAAAGGCCACGCAATTCCATCAATGTATTGACACACCTTGGTTTGTGATTCCTCAACGCACCTTTTTTGGTAATATCATTCACGTTAAGTGGCAAACATATGCATCTTTAAGAGATAGGTCGTCGCACCTCAAGCTCATCAATTGTATTTCACAGCGATGCGTCAAATACGTTCGGCATACTCGATGATGTTCTGATGTAAGCATACACGAAGGAAAAACACTAGGAAAGAACATTACTGATAACCGAGAAATGATCATTCGCTTGTTTGGTTTGTTAAAGTGAAAGACTACGCAGTTCAATCAATGCATCCACGCACCTTGGTTTGTAATTCCATGCAGCTAAGTATTAGAAATTGTTATTTACATTGATGCACCTCCTATCGTAATATCATTGACGTTAAGTAGCATTAATCCTAAACACCTTTAAGCGCTAGCCCGTCGCACCTCAGGCTTATCAATCATAATTGACATGTATACATCAAATACATTCGGCATAGTCGATGGTGTTCCGATGTAAGCATACGCCCACAAAAAACACTAGGTAAGAACATTAGCAACAACGGATAAACCACTGCTTGCTTCTTTGGTTTGTTTATTTCACACTACAGAGAAGAGATCAACCGATTCGAAGGACGATCGTTTTTTGTTTATTTTCCTGGATTGGCAATTACAAAGTAAAGAATAAAACAATTAAACCAAAACTCAATAAACGGCAAATAATACAAAGAAGAAAAAGGAAAATACAAGAGACTAACCGGTTCGAAAGACGATGAATTGTTTTTTTTTTTCTGGATTGCCGTGTAGATGACCAATAAAACGCGATCAAACAGACGCACACATAAAAAGGATGTGATGGAAAACAATGACAAATAACTCACAATGCAAGAACGTAAGGATAACGCAAACAAGAATTTATACGCAAGGAGTCGTGTGAGAGAAGAATAAAACTCAGCCGGTTGAAACTACAACAAAAGAATAGGAATGCTATGCAAATATGCAAAAGGCTTACAAAAGAAGGACAAAGGGCACTCACTTAATTTAATTTTTTAAACCACAAGTTTACAAGTTTCAAGATAGACATCTAATCAACCTGCACATCGCGACGTGCAAAGATAAAGGTGAAGTCAGAAAACAGTAACACATGTCAAACGGCATGTACTTCTTTCACCGACTATTGTAACAAACACTAATAAATGTCAAGCACGTGGCCCACAAGAATAGTATCGCAGTTGTACTCTTACCGGCCGGAGTTAAATGGCGGCAATGGAAAGTGCAAAATAGGGAAATCCACTTGCAAAGAACACCTCCCAATGCATAATGTACAAATTTTTTCTCCTGGAAATGTCTTGGACAAAAATTAACCGAGCGTTTATATTATTTACAGATTTGACAAGACAATTGTCATGTAAGCGTAGAATGGCATGACAACGTTGACTTTACTATCACATGAACAAATTTAATAGTGAGTCATTTCCATTTTTGGTCCTACTGTTATTGTGGCATTGCCAATTTTAGTCCACTTCATTAATTTTTGCCACATTACGGCCAGTCTTATTTAGTCCTTGCCACTTTTAGTCCACCGTTAAAATTTTCGTCAAATGGTCGTCCAAAACATGGGTATTTTTTGTCTTTTAATGCTTTGGTCATCTCCTTGACCTTTTACAGTGGTTTTCCTTACACATTTTCATCCAATGAAGAGGTACAGCGGAAGCCATGTGAGCCACATTACAAAGCCATGGCTTTCACCGGACCTCTTCATTGGATGAAAATGTATAAGGAAGACCACTGCAAAGGGTAAAGGAGATGATCAAAGCATGAAAAGACCAAAATATCTCTATTTTGGACGGTTATTTGACGAAAATTTTAACGGTGGACTAAAAGTGACAAAAACTAAATAAGACTGGTCGTAATGTAACAAAAATTAATGAAGTGGACTAAAATTGGCAATGCCCCAATAACAGTAGGACCAAAAATGAAAATGACTCCTTAATAGTTGAAATATTGGTACTAGTTTTGTCATTAATTTTTCAAATGTTATCATGAATGAATCAAATTAATCTATAATATATAGTTATATACCATAGAAATTAAAGTAATTTAATTTGAATGAATTACATAGTACAAATTATGTATAAAATATTAATCTAAATAACATTATCAACAATTTATAATTACAAAAGTAGGTTAGTTGCACTATAGGGGTGTTTGGTAAATAGATGTTAGTTGATTGAGTTAGTAGGTTTGACTAGTTGATAGCATTAGTTGATTGTAGAGAGATGTTTGGTAAATTAGTTGTTAGTTTATAGCTGATTACAATGCAAAATGACTTTTTCAAAAAATTGATCAAAAAAAACTGCTTTGAGCATGCAGTTTTTTTAATTTTAGCGTTTTGGAGCAATAAGCTGTTACAAAAAGCTAATTAATCAAACACTAATATTGATTGTTTAACCAAGTCAAACATCTAATAGTGATCAAACAAGCCAAAATTATCTAATAAGTAACTATGTTACCAAACCGGACCTATCTCTAAAAAATTACTAAAGAATGGTCAAATTAAATTATTAATTCCTTAATTACAAGAGTGAGCTAATGTAAATCCCCACACTAAATTAATACTCTGTTTTAAGTCAACATGCATTTTAATTCAAATCTACCATCAATCCAAATTATATCCCTTTTCTTTTTTGCTAATAAATGTATATATTGTATATAAATTGGTGTGACCCGATGCGAACGGAGATTAATCTGAGTACGATATGGGCTTAAATGGGCAAATTATTGTGGTCTACACAGTGTTGGATGAATCATAACGAAAAGTGCATTTTTAATATATTAAAAGTACATTATTCGTGTTATGAATATATAATATACAAAATAATATACTTTCAGTACTCAAATAATATACTTTCTATGAGTACAATGTACATTTTTAATATATTAAAAGTATATTATTTGTGTACTGAATATACATTATTTGATAGTATGGTCCACACGATTGTGTGGATCAGGGTCCACAGAATAATGATTGGCTTAAAAGTGCTTCTTACCGTCAAGACATGCTCAAGATATCTCGTGGTCTGACAAAAAAAATTGTTGTACATGGCAATTTTTTTTTAGTACAAAGTTGTACTTTTAACTCTGTTAATATTTAAAGAGTTCTTACCCAAAAAGAGTGGGCTAATGTAGTCCAAATTATGCATCAAAATGATTATTCCGATCTCTCATATCACAACAATCATTAGTTTTATTTAAGGGTCGGCATTCGGTTTTCTCACACTGAACCGAACTAGTTTGATTTGGTAATATACTGAACAACAAAATAGTAATGGATTCTTGTATACCGAATGATTTAGGAAAAATATATCACGTCGAATCGAACGATTTCGTAAAAAACTAAACTGAACCGAACCTAATACTGTTTGGATTTTTCTTCTTTTAATAATAATAATAATAATAAGTAAATTCAAATCCCTAATTCCTTAATTTCTAATCGTAGACGAACACCGCTCATCCGTTCTGACGCTCCTGCCTCACCCACAAATCTGCAACCGAACAAGCCTCACATGCTACCCTCATCGCCTAAGTTTATATGTTTAGCTTACATATGTATATGAACATTTCCGTTTAAGTTAAATTTAGGCGCTCAACATAATTAATGTGGGCATTCAATAAAATTGGAATTCAAATTTTGTTGTGTCTGTAAAATGTGACTTTCTGACACTCAAAGTAAAAAATATTACATATGGGAGTGGAACATACACTGTTGTTCATGGTTATGGACTTATGGTCATGTGCTATTCATTATTTGGGTGATTTCTTTTTCCCTTCGATCTATTTCAATTATTTTTTATTTTCTAGCTTATTTGTATCTCACCAAAAAAGTTTACTAGACTATGTATAACTTATAAGAGTACTCTGACTTTTTTTTTTTTAAATCGAGTACTCTGACTTAGTCTATTTGGGTTCTCCAAAATTTTCTTTAAAGATATATAAATCTAATCTCATTAAGTGAGCCTGATTGAACTCAATTGATGCAGAATGAATTTGTAATCCTAAATTATTATTAAAATTAATTAATTAATTAATTGCGCTAGAACACTATGAAATGTTGGGAATTGATGAGGTAAACCAAACAAAATATTGAACCGAACCAATTCCGAGTCGAAACTAAACTTTTTTAAACCGAACCAAATTACAATATTATATTAAACTAAACGGTTTCATTTTTTTTTAAAACGGAACAAACAGAAACAAAAAATAAATAAATAGAATAATCGAACGGAATACCAGAACATCCAGCCCTATTTATATTTTAAAGTTTGAACATGTTTTGGTCACCAATGTTAAAAATAAAATAGCTGGCTGCAATAATCAAGTTAGTCCATTAAATACAAGAGTGAGTCAATATGATTCCTAATTATATACTAAGGTGATTCTTTTGGTCTCTCTTATCGCAACCACCAATAATTTTATTCTAAATTTTCACATATTTTGATAATTAATGTGAAAAATGATAGTAGGATATATGGCATGAGAAAATATAACCAACCAAACATAGATATGACGATCAGGGGTGGATACACAATGGGGACAGTTGCCCCCTCTCCCACCACATCCCCTTTATATATATCTATCTATCTACTATACTAATAAGAGCCAAAGAGAGTTAGGCGTAAAATGGATAGAAAAAATGGCGGTCAAATTATTTAATCAAATGGATGGTTCAGATGAATTATTTAATCAAATAGATGGTTAAGATAATTCAGATTAATATTATTAATAGAGATTACCTAATTTAACTTTACTTTTATGATTATCCGTTAAGTTTTCCGTTAAATATTCTCTTCTCCGTTAATATTCTGTTAACTTTTAACTTACCCATTAATTTCTATAAGAAAGGTCTTAGGTTCGAACCTAATCTCAATCAAATTTGACATAATTAAGTTTCTCACTCTATTTTACTCTTATTAAATTAAATAAATTAGTAGCTACAACAAAAAATGATACATATGTATGTATTTCTTTAATTTAGAATTATGTGTCTACAATACCTTTATTTGAAAAAATTATTCATTATCAAAAAATTAAATTAAATAAGAGAAATAATTTCATTAGTTATATTGTCTTTATTTTCTCTCATGCAAAGATTCTTTACATTCAAATTTATCAATTGATATTCATTAAATTTTCCATTATCTTATTTTTACAATATCTTGTAATTAAATATCAAAGTTATAGTACAAAATAATGTTTATATATTTATTTACCAAGTATTTTATTAATACTATGGAAAAAAAATTTAAATAATTTGAAGCTAATTATATTAATTAACTACTTGGGAATTGGTTGATAAAGAGAGTACTCAAATAATAACTCAACAAATTGAAGCGGAATCACTCTATTTTTACTCTTATTGAATTGAATAAATTAGTAGTTACACCAAAAAATGATACATATGTATTTCTTTAATACCATGGAAAAAATAAAAAAGAATAGTCTGAAACCAAACATATTAACTACTTGGGGGATTTGTTGACAATGAAAGTACTCAAATAACCAATATTACCCAGCAAATTGAAGCGATAAACTACCTTTTAATATCTTTGGAATACATAATATTTTAAATTTTTAATTTTTTATTAATTTATTTAATCTTTTTTCTTAAACTAGGGATTTCTTTATCCACAATAACTCATTCAACAATAATGGTTGAACCAAATGAACCCCAAGCAGAACATCTAAAGGAAAGTTCATAGCTCCTATATCATAATCTCATTATGACGTTGTCATCTATGTTGCTAACAATATCCGAATTGCAAATAACACACTACCAACAAAAAGGAAGAGAACAAATAGTAAAGATGAAGACAATGGCAATGTTACTCAAAAGAGAATTAAGAACACTTAGAAAAATTCAAATTAAAAGTAGTATTTATTTAGACTATCATTTTTAGACCAAATATTAGACTATCGATTTTACAAGGTTGCAAACATTTATTTTAGTAATAATTATAATGAATTTTCTATATTATATTGGATTCATATACTTTGAGTTAGATATTTAAATAAAAAAATTCGACATTCAATTACCCATGTATAAACTTCTCCTATATAATCTTGCATTGATATACTTTCAAATATTTATTTAAATATAAACATTGGGCATTAACCCATTCGCGTAATGCGCGTATAAAACTAGTTGTATATATAGGCCCCTTGTATATAGAGAGTAAACATGTATAAATATTATATGTACAAAAACTTAACCAAAAGATGAGTTAGCTTAAATGTTTAGGTCTATGTCAGTGTGTGAATTATCATGTACAAAAACTTAACCAAAAGATGAGTTAGCTTAAATGGTTAGGTCTATGTCAGTGTGTGAATTATCATGGGTTTGAAACTTTTTAAATATTAGTAGTGAGATTATAATATTGATTTATGAGATTAATTTCTATTTCTAATTGGATTCTGTATATGTAACATTGTGGTTTTCTTTTTAAATATCAATAGTGAGATGAGTGATTATTAATGTAATTTCTATTTGAACTATGTTTTTGTTGTGAATATTTTTATGGCATTTTAATGTTTTTTTTTTATCTATAGTCAACAATATTTATGGCTCTGTCTCTAAGTGTTTTATTTTATTTTTCTTTTGCCCCTACTATAAAAGATTTCTAGATCCGCTCCGGTCAGTATTCAGAGGCGGATCCAGCATGGGGGCAGTGGGGGCCACTGCCCCCACTCACCCCACCCCCACCCCCTATATAGCCCTTGTATGTATATATGTATGTATAGTACATTTTTAGATATAAGTATTTGAAAATAGAAATTAGTAAACAATGGACTAGTTGGCTGGGATGGTTGGTGCGTACTTTTACCTTGGTGAGGACGCGGGTTCGACTCTTGCATGCCGCAGGTGTGTATCCTTTGTATATATTCATTTTTTGAAAGCTTCTTTCATTCCCTTTATATTTATATATAATAATGAGATATGTAATTTATAATGTATTTTTTTATTTGAATAATTTTATCAAATTAATTATGTTTCATATATTGTTATTAATATTTTTATAAAGTTTTAGTGTGTTTTATTTTTTGTCTATATCCAACAATATTTATGACTATATTCTTTTTAAGAGATTAAATTTATAATGTGTTTTCTATTTGAATTATTTTATCAAATTAATTATGTTTTATATATTATTATTAATATTTTTATAAAGTTTTATTGTGTTTTATTTTTTGTGTACATCCAACAATATTTATGAATATATTTCTTTTAAGTGATTTTTTTTTTGAAAAATTAAGTGATTATTTTTTAAACTACATCTTTTATGTTTGAATTCGCCCCCATTGAAAAACTTTTCTGGATCCGCCACTGTCAGTATTTAACAAAATCTATTACTTAAGCATTCACCACCTTGATTCATAATTAGGATGGCATTTATTGGCGCAAATAATTAAATGCCTACTTTAAACATTTTTAGAACCATAAAAAAAAATAAAAAAATTGTGCAAAGAAGCACATAATTGAGTATGCAGGCAGCCTCAAACGGGGAGGATAAATGCATGTGAAGGGGACATGATTGATTACAGCGCACCGTACACGCGTGACGGCTGTTTCCTCTGACCTCTGCATCCCCTTAAATCCACACTGCATATGCATCTCATGTGCTTCATCTCATGCTTGCACATGCACTTCCTATCCTCTTCATCCAAACAATAATTGACCACTTGTTCAAATTCAATCCCATATTATTACCCCATTCTGTGATATATATATATATATATATATATATATATATATATATATATGTTCCAATCAGGTAAGAACCTATCATTAGGTGAGAACACTGTAGACTAATGCAGATCATCCATTTGGAGTGATTTAAAGGCGGTGAATGCAACTGCACAACAATGTAGGCAGAATGAACAACAAGCAAATTGAGATTGAATGCACAACAAATTGAGATCAAATGCACAACAAATTGAGATCGAATGAACAACAAACAGAGGACGAATGCACAACAAAGTAAAAAAGAATACACAGCAAAATGAGTACGAATGCATAGCAAACTAAGTGTGAAAAATTAAATTTATTTCATAGAATTAATCACAACCATTGAATTATTTAAATCAAAGGATCAGATAAATCCACATGGTCCTCACCTAACTATAGGTCCTCATTTGATCCTATATATATGTGCGCGCGCGCGCGCTTACAATCCCATAAGAACACATCATATCCTAGGAGAAAATAAAAAAGCAGTATTAGTTTGCAGGTTCTCACCTAAGGCATAATTCTCATATGATGGTCGGAATTGATATAAGTCAAGCATGCTTAACCACAGAATTCTTTGGCTATCTGGTTGTCATATACTACTTAAAACTAATTGGTGATAAGTAGTTGGACATTAACCATTTAACCACAACCCTGCATGGTAAGCCACAACGCCACGTCTCGGATTGAGCAGGGGCTAAACTCGACCAATCCGACCAATGACAATATATATGTGTGTGTGTGTGTGTGGGGGGGGGGAGGATTTAGGGGTTTGAGTGAAAGGAAGGAATTAGGGGAAAAGGGATTGTAATTTAGTAGGAAAAAAATAAGGTGGGAATAAAGTAGAAATTCAAATTATATTGTTTGGTAGGGACGAATAGAATTATTGGGAACGAGAAGGGAAGAAGTTGTATAAAGACTGAAATGTCCTTGTGTAATAATAATACTAAGGGAAAAGGGTCAAATAAGCACTCGAACTTTACCTAAGAAATCAATTAGCCCTTAAACATTTTAAAGTAGCAATTAAATCCATCAACATTGTATTTTGGTGCAATAAATTTCAAACACCTATTAGTGACCTGCTATCACAGATCACTAGGGTTCCGGTGATATTTCCTGCACTAAAGTCATGGGCAACCGTGGAATGGTCGCTAGTCAATCACCGAAGAAGAATACAAGAAACGGTGCCCATCTGGGTCGCCTTTTCACTGTGAGAAGGAGAAGGCAACCCAAATGGTCAACGTTTCCTTCTCACTATGAGAAGGCGACCATCTGGGTCACCTTCTCAGTGGTTGCCTTCTCCAGTCTTCTCCCTCTGATGATTCACTAGTGACTATTCTACGGCCACCAGTGACTTTAGTGTTGGATGCTTTGTGCATAGATTTTGATGATACCAAAGTTAGGAATTTAGACCCCAAATTCACCTATCAAAACGAGTCGTTGTATAGAACGAACCGATAGATGAATCATTATCTAGTAGAGTGGTTAATCATGTATTCGTAGACATCAACTCATCACCTTGTAGTTGATAGTTCTCATGTGTCTGTCTATCAATGATGAATCATGAAAACTGAAGACTTAAAGATATGAAGATCAAAAGACAAAGACCAAGAGGTTTTTAAAAGACCGAATCATGGAAGGGTCTACCTCTTGAAATTTATCAAGGACGAATAATAAAGGATGATCATGGGGCAAATGATAAAGTCAATCATTCATAATTGAGTACCCAAGGGACAAGTCGTTACACTATTCGATTGGACAAGCCAAAAACATTCTCAGAGCGATAAACAATCTGAAACCTTAAAGTGTGAATTATCTACATTAGACGAATCAAGTCCTAGGAACATATCCCAAGGTCAAAACTTTCATCAAATGTCATGTCCAAACTTTCATCAAATGTCATGTCCTTTTGTCATCCCAGCAATCTAACATTCCTTAAGGTAATCTAACATTCCGTGAACCAAACGCCCCCCTAATGTTATATTTTTATTTAAAAGTATTACATTTTTATTTTAATAAATCACATTTTTACTTATAAGTATTATAATTTCCCTCATAAGTAACAATCAATCAATTTATCATGATTTGTATTACATTTTTTTTTATAACTCTTTAGCCCTAAATATTAAATTTTAATTTAGAAATATAAATATTTCCTCAAAAGTATGACACTTCCCATAGAAGTAATAATTAATTTATCCGTAATTAGTATTGTATTTTTTTTATAACTACTATATTTCTATATAGACCCAAACCGCTTCATGGATAAGCATCCATGAAACAATTTTAGAAGTGGCACTATAATTAGGTATACTATGTGTGATTATATTTTGTATAACAGACATTAATGATAATTGATAATTTAGGAAAATGTCACATGGACTCCCATTTCATACTTCCAACTTGAACTTTCTCTCGCAAACTTTTGATGTAGAAATCTATTATGAGACTCACATAATGAAAATATCTAATCTTTATTTACCATATTAGGGAGTAAAAGTGAGGAGTAGAATTTGGGATATATGTAACTCCATAATTTAAAATAATTTATATGTCAAAATGAACTCAACCTCTAAAGTCAAAGTTGTACAACCAGAGTACAATGTACATATTGATGTGTATGCAGTGCCCTGTAGTGAATATCAAATAAATAAGAAACTCAAAATACTACCTGACTCTAAAGTTATAATCTTTACTTATAGAGTTTTACTACATGGACTCCCGTTGTATACTCTCTCACTTTTACTTCCTGACATGGCAAGATATGACAGGTTATCTTAATCCTTAAAGTGTCAACATCAAACTTTTGTGTGAGGGAATAAAGTAGGGAGTATAATTTGGGAGTCCAAGTAGTATTTTCCTTACTTTTGCTCTCTCATACAAAAGTTTGATGTTGACACTTTCCTTGAGATCCACAGAATGAAGATATCTTATCATATATCTTGCCACGTCAGGAAGTAAAAGTGAGGGTGTAGAAAATGGGAGTCCATATAATAGAACTCATAAGAAACATTATTATGTGGAAAGAGATATAGTACATTTATATTCAATTCTTACTCTCGAATATGGTGAACACTAATAAATTATTTTTTTATATGGACCGCATTATAAATGTTTAAAGTTTTGAATATAAGAATAAAAATTGAAAGTATAGAAGGAGAGTACATATATTATTTTTCGTATTGAAATTATCATTGACTAGCTGTGAATTAGTTTCATCACACTACGGGATAATAAAAATTACATAATAATTAAATACTAAAAAATTCAATACACCAATGTTACATTATGGAGTTAATATTTTTTTTTGAAAGAATTATGGAGTTAATATTAAGAAGTGATTTTCGTATTGAAATATGTCGAAGTTTATGGCGTTACTCAAATTAAAGAAGATTAGGTAGAAGCTACTACTTTATTCAAATTAAAGAAAAAATTTAAAATGTTGAAAAGACATTATTGAGTCTACTATTATAAATAAAGGGGAATATTGACATTTTTATAAATAAAATGATAATTATTTATAAAAATATCAGCATACATTTTTATTATAAATTTAAACGCAGTATATTTTTGGTTTTATTTCCCCCAATTTCTCTTATTTTAATGCAACTGCCGACCATCCCCATTTTCTACCCCATCATGTTGTCGATTAAATAATTAACAATTTTTACTTGATAAAAGGGTCATGGGTAGGACTCAAATAAATGCATTTTTTTTATTGTTTATATTTTGTGTTATAGAAAAAAATTGAAGTTACCAATTGGCATAGTCGCCAATCATATATACTCAGTATTTAGTATATAACATAACTAAAAAATATATTTGAACCAATAACCTATTAAGCTTACTTAAAATTGTTTAGATAATAGTAATATTTTGAACTAATATTTAAAATATTTTTGGATATATTTATTTGAGTAAAATGTATATATATATAGTTTTTACTTTGAAGTTTAATATATATGAAATTTCAATATCTGATACTTGGACCAAACTTATATTATCATATAACATAACTAAAAATATTTAAACCAATAATCTATTGAGTTCAACTATATTTAAAAATGACCTTGCGGTCTAGTGGCATCCGATCTCACTTCCATGATAAAGGGGGTGGGCTCGAGCCTCAGTGGAGGCGCTGCTCTACTGTCTCTTCAGGTTTTAACTGTGAATAATGTTTAACTTAGAGTAATTAATGGTGGGAATGTGGTTGTAGTGATATATAGATGATGGATATTCTAATTTTTCATTTAGAAAACAATTTTTAGAAATTTTTCAGTTTTTTAGAAAATTAAAAATTGTTTATGGTTTACACAGTTGTCCGGGAAGCACTAAGCTGGATCCAAGGAGCTGGGAGTGGAAGAAGTTGATATTGAGACAGACTCACAACTGGTCTTCCACGCTATAAAATTGGGCTCTTTTAACTCTGCTTTCGATATTGTAGTTGATGATATCAAAGAAACTACAACCACTATAAAAGGTGCATGTTTCCTTTTCGCTAAGTGATCTGCGAATCGTGCCGTCCACACTGTAGTTAGGGAGGTTGTTACTGTGTCAGGTTGCGGGGAGTGGATGTGGTCATCCACTCCGCCTTTTTATCTTTTAGACTGTCTTACATCTGACTTACATCTGATCCACCTTTTTATCTTTTAAACTGTCTTACATCTGATTTAATGTTTAAGTTTTTTTTTTTTTTTTAAATGGTTTATGATTTCTTTTTATCTTTGGAATACACGGCTAATAAATATTCTTTTATTTTTTTAAAAATGGTTTATGATTTCTTTTTATCTTTGGAATACACGGCTAATAAATATATTTTCTGTACTGACTCTGTTACAATGTAGTATCTGTTCATAGCTACTTACTTTCTCAACCTACTGAAGCACAATGAGTCAACAGTTGCCTCCACTGAGGCTCGAACCCACTCCAACCCACTCACATCATCCATGTGGGAATGTTAACCGGGACACCAAATGCCACCAGACCACAAGGTCTTTGGCCTGTTTTTTATTATCTAATTCTTCAAATTTTCAAAAAATTGGAAAAATTTGTTCTATTAGTAAATGCCGTAGCTAGCATCTAAATTAAATTGGCGGTGGAATGCTTCCAACACTCCAAAAATTGTCTCATGAAAATACAATTGTATTGTCTTACAATGGGACCTAGATGACATTTGGTGTATATTCTTTTCTGATTTGATAAGGTTCACACTGAATCCATGTAGGTTTATTTATTTATTTATTTATTATTTTTAAAATCATAATACATGTTCTTACATCATGCTACTGAATGAAACTTTTTATTATTATTATTATTAATTTGCGATAAAATTGAATTAATAAATGACTATAAATTGAAGCTGTGAGATTACTACATTAATGATCTGAGTACCAATTTTTTACTTTGATTTTTATGTTTTGGATTAAGACCATAAAAAAATACACTAACTAGCCCATTACATTGAACTCTGTCAATCTTGTAACACACCTAGTTGACCATTGATCACCGCCCAAACCTCATTAGCTTCTATGATCCACCTGGATAACACCCAATATTATTAATTCATTATAAGTAAACCTACCATCTATGCTCACAAAAAGTCTTAGATCACCGATCAAAGATCAGCCATGGAAACTCATCAACTGAGCACAATGATAAAATTTGTCACAAAAAATTAAGGATTCAAGCCTCATCAGCGATAGTATAAGAGCAATCTCTTAAATGAGTGGGTCTTCTTGTCGCAATGAGAAAAAATATAACTTATTTTGTTCACTTGAGTAACTATAATTTACCTCCTTGTGCGCAAGTCTAGCACAATTCTACCTTTTTGTCACAAACCAAACCCTCACACATGATTTATCTCTCTACAATCATGTGGAGCGCTTGGAGTGCATGATTATACCTTTTTAATTTGTCTCAAAAAGTCTCAGATCAAATTCTCACATCTTGCCTCATTTTAATCCGGTCCAAACCCTCTGTAGCCAATCATTATGATCCACACAGCTTTGTGGACCACATACAGTCCAAAAACACATATAAAGTATATTATTTTAACATACATTATTCTAACTCATAAAATAAATTATCTTATCTCAAAAATTTTATAATTTTAACTCATAAAATACATTATCTTACCTCAAAAATTTCATTATTCTAACACATATAAAGTACCTTATTCTAACACATAAAATACATTATTTTAACTCATAAAATACATTATTTTATTCCAAAATATTTATTATTATAGCACGCGTACGTAGTAAAGAATTTTTATTTTTAACAT
>CM008337.1:2162171-2180916 GCA_002525835.2 Ipomoea batatas | reverse complement strand
AAAAAACATGTGATTGGCCTAAATTATATCCCACGTATTAGAAAATTCAATGGAGTGATATTTAATTTGTGTTAGTCACCTGTGTAATAGCCTGCAAATTACACCAGAAATGTAAACTGCACTAAGAGGACCATGTGTAATAGAATCGATTAAAAAACTATTCGCAAAAATTGAACTTGTGACATTTTTATACGAGAATCATGTTCTATTCATTTAATCACATGACTTCTCGATACATATAATGTGTTATTTACAATTGGTAGTAAAACACTATATATGTTGGGACCATAAAAAACACCAAGTGTTGGTCTTTCTGCCATTTTTTTTGGGGTCAAATTTCGTCGTACCTACACCATGCACATGCAATCAAGAACATGGTAAAATGCATGCACAAGCTAGGCTAAAGCATATCACAACCCAATTGATGTAGTACAATTATTTATGATCTTTCACAAACATATATTTCTTTTGTCCTTTGTTTCATCACAAGTTAATATTATTAAGTACAATATGATATGTATACACTCTTTTAAAGTTTACGGTGAATTAAATATTTTATTCTTTTTACAGATGAAACACGTTGTTACAAATTTAATTGCTCTTTATATATACAATATATTATATACTATGTGTAAGTTACTTATCGATTAAAATTTTAATACATAAAAGCACACGATTTTCCTCCTCCTTCAATGAAGTTTAATGGATTTGTTTTAAAAAAAAATTGGATTATTAAATTCTCCACCAAAGGTTAACATAATTATTATGTATTTATTTATTTGGCCGTCAAAATTTGGCCATCTTTCGTCCGTCTTGAACTGAATTTTTTAATTGTTAAATTATAAAATTCCATCCACCAATGTGGACAGAATATTTATTATTCATTTTAAAGTTTATTATCTTAATTTTAATTTTTAAAAATATTTTAGAAATTTCCATCCACTTCTACAATGACTTTTATCTGTCTTAAAAGTGATATGGTTGTACTTTCACTCGAAAAGTGAATGAAAAAAATTTATACGTAGTAATTTTTTTGGGTAATGAAAATCCAATTCAATATGTTATTCACTTTTGTTTTTTTCTTTTTTTACACGAGAAAAAGTAAAACACACAACCATGTACACCTGTTCAACTTTGATCGTTTGTAATAGTTAGCAAACCACAAATGAGAGATAAATCACATTAGAAATACCATGTGTCCTGTGATAGATAGGAGCTAGAGAGCTAGTGTTGGAAAAAATAGAACATGTAACATTTTGATACGATAATCATGCTCTATGGTCCTTGAATATAGGGATTTTGCAACGTTTAGTCTTAAACTTTCAAATTGATTACCCGTGATCCTCCGACTTTCAAATAGTTATCATTTTTTGTCCAAGTTAACCATCTGTGATCTTCAACTATCAAATTTTAACCAGTTGTGATCTTTCTAGGAGAACCAGAATTGGTTAAATTTTAAAGTCGAAGAATTACCGCTAGTCAATTTAGAAATTTAGAACGACAAAATCACTATACTCAGATTACCTCATATGGCAATAACTCAATTAATTAATTTGTAATTTGTATAGTAATTGTAATTTGGCCGTCCTACATTGTGTTTGATTTTGTTGAAGTTGTCGTCCCAATTTGTCTTCAATGGCCGTCTCCAACCTCCCTTCCCATTCCCATCCCTTAAACTCCACAACATCGAATCTAATCACTACAAAAACATTAACTAACTAAGGCTCCGTTTGGGCGATGGTGAGGCTGGAAAGAGAAATAGCGGAGTTCAGGACGCCACAGCACCCATCCTTGGGCACAAACAACTGGGGAGGCGCTTCTCCATTGCTGGCAAGGAACCTGCCAAACGAGTCCCTAGAACAGCGCTACCAGCGCCTCAATTCCGTTAGGAACGACGGCGAAATCTTCGCGGCGGGGCCGGACGTCGACGCCGGCGATGATGATAATGATGACTTCGCGAGCTTTTCCAGAAATGAAGCTTCCAAGTATGTGTATGGAGCCCCGAGGCGGTTATCGCTGGTGAGAAAGCTGGCGCGGAGGGCGCAGTGGAAGAATAAGAAGAAGAATAGTGCGACGCCGGCGACTGTAACGTTGAGTTCTACGCCTAAGAGGAGGAAATGGTTTGGGAGATGGGACCCCAAGAATCGATGGCCTCAAGGTTGGTGTTGAATATTGATGTGAAATGTTAGTTATATGGTGGACAGGTTTCACACCTTAGACTAATACGCAGAATTTCATTTCATAATGTACAGAATTCATGTTCATATGTGAGTATTATGAACATGAATTTTGTATTTTATGAAGTCAAATGGTGTATTAGACTAGGGTCCACGATATAAATTGTCTCGAACTCATCTTGTATGATGAACAATAATAGACGTTCATTTTTAGTTGGTTGTAATTTCATTTTTAATGTACTACACGATCATTTTTGTATATTATATTTTCATTCAGTACAAAGTCATAAATCGTATGATATCATATTCTAAATCTATTTATTTATTAATAATTATTATTATTTTTATGACAACAAAAATTTTCAATCACTACTTCATGGTGTGTACCCGACAAATCTCACATTTTAACCCGAACCGACAAAGAATTACAAGAAGGTAAACTAGTCTGAGGTTATCCAATACAGACCAATTCAAAATTTGAAGAATGGAATAACCCAATCCTCACAAATTTAGTCAAAACAAAAAATCAACATGGTTTTTCTTTCTTTCTTTCCCTTTTTTCGTTTTCAAGGGTAAAACAAATTATAAAATCGTGATAGTGCTACACTGGTGTAATTCATTAGTGAATGAGACACCCTTTGGATGAAGTCTCTAAAAGCAACTCCATCAAGAGTAGTTTTATTATTATTATTATTATTTGTGTGAAAATTGTTGCTATTTTTTTATGATAAAGTGGATGTGAGAAGTGAGAAATTTTTTAACTCATCCAAAATCTTTTTTTTTTTGGTGAAAAAGAAGAGTTGTTGCGCCAACTATGCGTTAGATGCACTGTGTCTAACAGGCATTGTATTCATCAAATTTACTCCTTGTCCATTTGTATATAATAAAATGCAATGCTACGTGGGCTTTCATTTACAGCCCAATAACGAACACTGGATTTCCCAAATCGGGCCTTAGCCCAAAAAAACGGGCCTCTACGTACGGATTTATCCCATTCCCCGCCTCTCGCGGGACCCACTGCCACGCTGCCCACGCAAAACTCGGTCCATCTCAAGTCCAAGCTTCGGTGTTTCGGTGGGTACTGGAAACATCGTTATAAACCGCCAAAGCACAACCTGCCAGATGTTTGTCAAAATTCCCAGCTGAAAGTTTCTCGGGAGAGAGCATTCTTCCCGTTGCATTTGGAGTCGCATGCTCAATGATGCAACATGAGTTTATCAAAGTGGATGGCTATTCAATCCGCCAAGCGGTTCTTCAACAACATAGGTCGGTGATTTCTTGTCTGTTCTTCATGCTTTTGCTTGCTTTATCCATGTATGCTTCAATTCAATCCGGTTCTCAGGTTTCTTGTTAGCATTCCATCATGTTTATCGGTGCTATTTTGCTGGCATGTAGAGAAGATTGGATCTTTGCTGTTTCATAGTGTTGTTTGAGAGTTGGATTGGTTGGGGGAGGAGTTACTGTCTTACTGAACTTGAATCAAATGTATCAATTTTTCTGGGTTGTTGTGTCTGCTGACAAAAATAATTGGCAAATAAAGATGATTACTTCCAAACATTCCCTCTGTTGCACATGCAGAGAATAAAGTGTTGATGAATGTACCATCCCAGTGGGAGCGGCCTTTTGGCCTTATTGATTTTAGCCGGTGTGCTATGGACAACCTAGACTGGTTACCTCCCTGTGGCCCTCTCTTAGTGGGAGCGGCCTTTTGGCCTTCTTGATTTTAGCCGGTGTGCTATGGACGACCTAGACTGGTTACC
Organism: Ipomoea batatas; assembly: GCA_002525835.2. Classification (NCBI taxonomy): domain Eukaryota; kingdom Viridiplantae; phylum Streptophyta; class Magnoliopsida; order Solanales; family Convolvulaceae; genus Ipomoea; species Ipomoea batatas. Next base: position 2,176,979 of record CM008337.1, on the reverse strand, counting down.
TCCCTGTGGCCCTCTCTTAGTGGGAGTGGCCTTTTGGCCTTCTTGATTTTAGCCGGTGTGCTATGGACAACCTAGACTGGTTACCTCCCTGTGGCCATCTCCCAGTGGGAGCTGCCCTTTGGCCTTCTTGATTTTAGCCGGTGTGCTATGGACAATCTAGACTGGTTACCTCCTTGTGGCCCTCTACCTGCTAGGGTCACAAGTCACAAGGTAGGTTTACTTGGGCCTTCTTAGAATCTTAGTTTGAACCGGGGGTCAGCTATGGGACAATCTAGAATAGTTTACCGCCTAGTGGTCTTTTGAAGGTTAGGGTTACAATGCGAGATTTATCTAGTGCATATCCTCTAGTAGTGGCCGTGGGTTTTACTCGTTGCCCCAAAAAAATAGAATATACATTTTGTACTCTCTGGTTAACACAATCTGGCTTCTAATTTTTGTTCATCTGGTTTTTTTCTTTGATTGCAGATACTAGCATTCGGTTAATAAGGAAACAGGAGCCCTACCAGAATATCATCAGCAATGTGCTTAGAAGATGTCAGTCACACTGGTCAGATAAGGAGAAGATAGGAAGTGATGGGATAGGTGGGGAGAATGAAGCATCCCAACTGCCAGCGACACCTAAAAGCGGGATCACCGACCTTGACTCCAGGAGCAGCAATTACGATCTTGACAAGTATAATTTTTCAAGTAGCAAATGGAAATTCGATACTGTTTGGCTTTCTAAAGCTCTTGAATCTGCGTCTCAACTATGTAGGTGGGCTTTACCTTGAGGTCTGTTTAAAATGGGGTTACTTCTACAATATGTGAAGACCCATTTATTGTGTGTGAGTTGTGAGATGAGATTCGTGAGTGTAGTTTAATGCAGAACTAAGTGGATAAAGTTATTCTCTTTTGAATTTATGGTGGAAACATGATTGCATTTTACACAATAAGTGAATGAATGATGTTGCTTTCCTTTGTATTTACAACTTTAGAAGTCAAAAATCAATTTTGAAACCTTACCCGTAAGGATGTTTATTATTCATTCCTTAATCCAAATGCTACCTTTTGGATTTCAGAAGTGACGGTATGTCTTTCACTGAACTGATTCTATTTCTTTTCATTTTTTTTTTTCCGGGTTGTCAGGGAATGGAATTGGAGATAGACCCCCGCCCATCAACAGGTCTCTTGCAGAGATCTATGCAAGTATTCAACGGAGTAAACTGGGACTTCAAGATTGGAGTCTTAGCGATCTTACCATAGGCCTTTATCTTATATATCTCCAGCAAGCATCCATCAATCCTCGCGAGGATATTAAGGGTGAACTGATATCTTCTGAATCAGTTGTAATTTCAAATTCCTTGCCATCTTTTCATTTTATTCTTTTTGGCACGGGAATCCTTTTTCCCTCTTTCTTTGGTGGTTTTTCTTTTGTAACTCTTCAATCAGATCATGTTTTTTTNATTGCGCCATTCTAGCGAACCGGACTATGACTATGAAGATGACCTTGATATGATGTAGTTATTATGGCTTGGCTTTGAGATAGCAAGCTGGTTGGTTTTTGGAGAAAAATGAGGATTTTTATACAACCCTGCTTGCAAGTTGCAACAATGGTAGTATGGTACTCTTTCCCCTATATGATGTACAAATATCACTCTCAGAGTCTCAGAGTGCCATGCTTTAAAACGCCAGCCTCTATAAAACTAACTTCGGTCTTGTATCTTCTTTATCTAACTCGACTCAAGTGATGATAAGAGTTTGAGTTGTTTAAGTATAAGATCAAGAGCTTGAACTTATATATATGTTGGAGTAACTACTAAAACATATTTACTCTTTTTTTTTTTTTTTTCTTTTTTTGAGTAATGAGAAAAACATGCAGCCACTACTCGATTGTGTACATGCACTATTTGATGGTGTGTATTGGATAAATCTTGCCTTATAATCCTAATTGGCAGGGAACAATCGGGAGATAAATCAGCCTAGATTACCAAGTTAACCGCCTAACTAACTTGGCTGTGTTGCTCCCAACCTATTTACTCCATTGTTTTTTACTCCATTGTTTTATGGAAGAAAGAAAAATTAAATGAAGTGTTGAACAAATCATACAACAGGGGAGGATACAGATCTTTGTTTACGTTCTAACTCTAGAACTGGCTAGTGGTTAGGCGACACGGCGGCGGTAATGTTTCACCAAGTTGAAGTTGTGGCGGATTCCGACGAAGTGAGCAACTGCTCCAAGAACTCAGCCCCCAAATCCTCCAGCACCACCACATTCTTCTTCCCTCCGTTTCTCCGGCGGCACGCCGATCTCTTCCGGATCATGGAGTGGCGCCTCTTGAGCTCCACCACCGGCGAACACCCTTCTTTAAACCCACACTTCATCTCCCTCAGCGACTCCCTCACCACCTCCTCCGGGAAGTTAAGCACCGCCATCGACCCCCGCATGGCAAACGCCGCCTGATCGTACGCCATCGCCGCCGCCTCCGCGCTATCAAACGTCCCCAGCCACACCCGCACCCCATTCCTCGTCGAATCCCTTATCTCCGCCGCAAACTTCCCCCACGGCCGCTTCCTCACCCCTCTCCAACTCTTCTCCTCCTTCTTCGGCTCCTCCGAACTCACCTCCTCCTCCGACGACTCTTTCCCGCTCGTCTCCGCCGCTAAAACCTCCAACAGCACCATTTCCTGGGAATCATTCACGTTGAAAGGAAGAGATTCATCATCCCATAAACACCCAATCGAGTTTTGGCACTCAACCAACCAAGAATCATCCATGCCGGATTTTCTCCTAAGATTTTTCCGAGGTGGGTGACTCAGAATGTTTTGCTCAACTTCAACTCCTAGGCCTAACTATATATATACCTGGACAGAGCTTTGTTCTTCCTCATTCTTACGACTATAGTTGGTTAATTAATTAAATCCTAATAGCCTAATCTTACTTAAAAAGTTAAAAGTGGGTGTTATTTAATTAATTAGAACTTGTGCGTAATTAAGAAGTGTACGTTTTTATCCACAAATGTATTCTAGAAAGGGGAAAGTATAATTTGCTTGTATGATCATCACAAATTTTTTATACTACTCAATTATAATCACACAGTGAAACCTGTTATAAATTGAAAAAAACTCGTGTCATCTCATCCATCCACGTTACTATGGATAAGGAAAAAACATAATTTTAACCCATGTATTATAGTTCCATAGTGATTATAGATTTATAGTCCATTCAACGTGAGGATATATAAATAGTCCTCTCCAAGTTTTTAATTATATTTTGATTTATGAAAAATTAGAATTGAAATCGTTATTTAGTCATAACTCAAGGATTCAAGCAGTAATATGAAAGGAACAAACTAAAATCGTAATATGGTTTAAAACATAGAAATATTCGTGCTCGTACTGAATCATTAGACATTAAAATTGTTGTTTAACCTTAAGATTTCTACTAAAATTGTACTCTTTTCTATTATAAAATTTTGATGATCATGTACGCAATGTAGCCGTGTAAATTTGATTGTGTTGATTAATACATTGAAAATAAAATATCGTCTATACGGCCACACTGCTTACACGTTTAAATTGACATTGAGTTACTTTCTTATAGTATTNTGCATGCATATATTCCAATTCTTTCTTTAATTTATTCAAAAAAGAAAAGTAAAGAAATTTTTTATTTTGGTTCAAAATTAATCATTTGATTTGAATAGACTCTCTTCTTGTAAAAGATTGTGTTAGGCACTAGTACCAATCATTTGTGGGCATACTATTGATAGGTCCCAAGAGTCCAAGCTAATAATATTTAAACAAAATATTTATTGCTATAAAACTTATTATAACTTTTTAAGATTAAATAAGTACTTAGTGGCACATCTATGACTGTCCTTAAGGGAATGTCACATGATCAAACTTCAGTGGTGGAGTATTGATCCTTTGAGCTACAATAGATAAAGAAAGTATAGAACAACCACAAGAAAATTGCACTTTTGGTCCTATGACTATATTATGATTGTACAAGTGCAAGTTGTGATTCAGCCAGGTGACTACTCAATGTGTTTGTGGTTGCTCTTTTAGCATTATTTGGATTGTCCCATTTTAACTTGTGAAAGAATTGCCAAGATCTTGTGGTCTAGTGGCACCCGGTTGCACTCCCATATGGAATGGAGTGGGTTCGAGCCTCAGTGGAGGATATCGCCTCTTTGTGCTTCAGTAGATTGTGACAATGGCTCTAAAACTCCATATAAAATTATAAGTTAAGCAGCTAGCCATGGAGGGTGTTGGGCTGTAACTCAGTCCCCAGCCATTAATTTGCATACAACAAACACATGCATATATGTGTGCAGTAGGGCGAGTAGATGAGCCACCCCCGGGGTTGGTGAACCTTATAGCCTCTGTAATGCAAATGGAACCATATCACTTTCCCAACATTAAATTGAAAGGGACAATAATAGGTGGTAATGATTTTGTTTTTTTTTTTTTTTTAATTCAAAATATATTATAGTAGGTGATCAATAGAGTCGATTCTCTGATTTTACGTACGTACCATTGTCGTATTAGCAGTTTACTTACCAACTGTCCCAAACTGTTAGGTTAAATATATTACAATTTCATTTATTCACACGTAAGAAAAAGCTAGTACATGAATTCGTGAGAAACAAAACATCTTTTTATATATAGAATCGGGTCGAATGTTATTTCTATAGGATTCTGAATTTTTTTTTTCTATGGTTGTTAGAAAATTAGGGTTCGCACCGTGACACGTCCCTACCTAATTGAAATGTTCTACCATTGGATCGGACAATAGTGGTCGATAAGCTTACCACTTTGGCTAGTAGTGGTCCATAATAGCGAGAAGCAAATTTGTGGATTCCAAAAGTGATCGGAACATGAAATTTATCAATTTTTAACTACTACTTCTGTGTAGTCAAATATTTGATTTTTTTTTAACAATGACTATTTGTATCTTAATCGTCCGTTTACCAACTAAGTCAAAAATTTTGTGTTTCTTGTATTTTTTTTTAAAAATAATTAGTACTTATTATTATTATTATTTGGAGTAAGGACTCTTCTATAGAGTTCTAATTAATCATATGCGTCAAATAATGGGTTAAAAATTTAGCCCAAGAGAATTGAATGGAAAATTATATATAGTTGAAAAGTCCAAAAACTAAAAAGTATATAGAATATAATAAAATTCAAGAAGAATATATTTTGGAGTGGAGAAAAAAAAGAGAAAAAAAATGTCATTTACAATTAATTTAAGAAAGTTTTAATTAATTATATTAATATAATTTAGCACGACAACCTCGTGAAAATGCCTTGGTTGTGTTGCACACTTGTACAATATATGTAAAAAAAAAAAAAAAAAAAGGATTGAAGAAAACAGTAGAAAGGGTCTGCTGATGATTTGACTGATAGATGCTTCATGTCCAGATACAATCCTCCATTAGAAGGTTCTTTGCACCTTTAGCTAGCTAGTTTGGTAACTTATGCATAAAATATATATACATACATATATACTAGGTTTAAATGTTTAATATATATATATATATACTTACATCCTGCAGTCCGAATCAACATGTTTGCAATGATTAAGGTTGCGATTGTGGATTCAATCGAATTGGGAACACACACATGCATCTCGTGTGAATGCATATGTTATTGTAGAATCAAAAAATTGAGGGTGGAGAGTCTTTTTCTTGTCTCGATCGATTGATGTGTTATATATGGTATATGAGCTACTAGTTTTGTGGTGTAGTAGTTAAAGTCTTAGTTTGTACGGAATATTATTTAGGGTATATGTTCGATTTCTTGTTTTTCTCTGAACTCTACTTCATATAATATGACGACGAATCAGCGATTAACTACAGTTGTTAAATGGTACGTGATTTTTTTATACGTAATAAAAAGATAGACGCGTGATGAGTGTGTGTATATATATAAAGTGTATATAATATTTTCATTTGACCATCTAAATGATTGCCACCTAACTAGCTTTTGTAGGCTTGGAGCTCCTAACTTGGTTTGATAATACTAATAATGCATGCATCTATATCTCTAGCAAAAAGGAGTTTATGTCTTCATCACTTTATGCTTGAAATGATAGCTAGCTATGATATATACAATTGACTAACAAATTAATGAATTGTTTTAGATAGGATTAAAATGGTTCTATATGATTAGAGAATCTCAATATCAATTAATTCGATTAACACCTTAAAGTAAAGGCGTAAAAGTAAAAGCTCACAATCACTATTTGGATGTGGGTTATGGGTGAAGTTGATTCGATTAACACCTTAAAGTAAAAGTGGGAGTCACGCAATATTCGGAGGTGTACTCTAAGCGAATCATGACGTATGACCCTAGCCAGTTGACTGAAATCGAAAAGACCAATAGATAGATAGGGATACATGAAGTCAAACTCAAAACTTGTGATTATCAAACCAAGTCGGTTGAGGTTACCCAATGTTTATATATATCGTTACTCGATTTGTTGTGTAAAATTATTAGATTATATTCACATTATTTGGTTGGGATATATATGGAAGTACAAGAACAAAGCTAGCTAGCTAGGAGAAGCTAAGGACATAAGTTGTACATTTTGTTTTGTCGTATTTAACAAATTAAATGCACCTTACTTAGCAAGACATACATGCAACATTATTTTCTTTAATTTGTTCTTAGCCTGACATTGCTTCACTTGCTACAATAACCTCATCTTCTATAGCAATCAGATTCATCGTATTTGGTCGTCAAATTCTTATACCTATACGGCTATACATTAAGCTAAAGAATTCTAAAATATTGATCAACACTAATACTCTATATGTTTGATATATTATTATAGCAAGCGCTATAAACACTGTCGACATAAAAATTCCTGTATGTATATGTATGTGTACACACACACACCACTGTTGCAAAAATAGGCCTAGGAGTGCCTAACTCGGTCGAGTTGGCGGTCAACTCGGTCAAATTTGACAAAGTTAACTCGTCCAACTCGGTCGAGTTATCCGAGTTAACTCACCAAACTCGATCGGGTTATCCGAGTTAACTCGGTCGAGTCAGCCATGTTAAATTATATATATATATNTTTTTGGTGAAAAAGAAGAGTTGTTGCGCCAACTATGCGTTAGATGCACTGTGTCTAACAGGCATTGTATTCATCAAATTTACTCCTTGTCCATTTGTATATAATAAAATGCAATGCTACGTGGGCTTTCACTTACAGCCCAATAACGAACACTGGATTTCCCCAATCGGGCCTTAGCCCAAACTACGGGCCTCTACGTACGGATTTATCCCATTCCCCGCCTCTCGCGGGACCCACTGCCACGCTGCCCACGCAAAACTCGGTCCATCTCAAGTCCAAGCTTCGGTGTTTCGGTGGGTACTGGAAACATCGTTATAAACCGCCAAAGCACAACCTGCCAGATGTTTGTCAAAATTCCCAGCTGAAAGTTTCTCGGGAGAGAGCATTCTTCCCGTTGCATTTGGAGTCGCATGCTCAATGATGCGACATGAGTTTATCAAAGTGGATGGCTATTCAATCCGCCAAGAGGTTCTTCAACAACATAGGTCGGTGATTTCTCTCTGTTCTTCATGCTTTTGCTTGCTTTATCCATGTATGCTTCAATTCAATCCGGTTCTCAGATTTTTTTGTTAGCATTCCATCATGTTTAGCGGTGATATTTTGCTGGAATGTAGAAAAGATTGGATCTTTGCTGTCTGATAGTGTTGTTTGAGAGTTGGGTTGGTTGGGGGGAGGAGTTACTGTCTTACTGAACTTGAAAGTTGAATCAAATGTATCAATTTTTCTGGGTTGTTGTGTCCGCTGACAAAAATAATTGGCAAACAAAGATGATTACTTCCAAACACTCCTGTTGCATATGCAGAGAATAAAGTGTTGATGAATGTACCATCCCAATGGGAGCGGCCTTTTGGCCTTATTGATTTTAGCCGGTGTGCTATGGACAACCTAGACTGGTTACCTCCATATGGCCCTCTCTTAGTGGGAGCGGCCTTTTGGCCTTCTTGATTTTAGCTGGTGTGCTATGGACAACCTAGACTGGTTACCTCCCTGAGGTCATCTCTTAGTGGGAGCGGCCTTTTGGCCTTTTTGATTTTAGCCGGGGTGTTATGGACAACCTAGACTGGTTACCTCCCTGTGGCCATCTCCCCGTGGGAGCTGCCTTTTGGCCTTCTTGATTTTAGCCGGTGTGCTATGGACAATCTAGACCGGTTACCTCCTTGTGGCCCTATACCTGCTAGGGTCACAAGTCACAAGGTAGGTTTACTTGGGTCTTCTTAGTTTGAACCGGGGGTCAGCTATGGGACAATTTAGAATAGTTTACCTCCTTGTGGTCTTTTGAAGGTTAGGGTTACAATGCGAGATTTATCTAGTGCATATCCTCTAGTAGTGGTTGTGGGTTTTACTCGTTGCCCCAAAAAAATAGAATATACATTTTGTACTCTCTGGTTAACACAATCTGGCTTCTAATTTTTGTTCATCTGGTTTTTTTCTTTGATTGCAGATACTAGTATTCGGTCAATAAGGAAACAGGAGCCCTACCAGAATATCATCAGCAATGTGCTTAGAAGATGTCAGTCACACTGGTCAGATAAGGAGAAGTCAGGAAGTGATGGAATAGGTGGGGAGAATGAAGCATCCAAACTGCCAGCAACACCTAAAAGCGGGATCACCAACCTTGACTCCAGGAGCAGCAATTACGATCTTGACAAGTATAATTTTTCCAGTAGCAAATGGAAATTCGATACTGTTTGGCTTTCTAAAGCTCTTGAATCTGCGTCTCAACTATGTAGGTGGGCTTTACCTTCAGGTCTGTTTAAAATGGGGTTACTGGTCTGTTTAAAATGGGGTTACTTCTACAATATGTGAAGACCCATTTATTATGTGTGAGTTGTGAGATGAGATTTGGGAATGTAGTTTAATGCAGAACTAAGTGGATAAAGTTATTCTCTTTTGAATTTACGGTGGAAACATGATTACATTTTACACAATAAGTGAATGAATGCTGCTACTTTAGAAGTCGAAAATCAATTTTGAAACCTTACGTAAGGATGTTTATTATTCATTCCTTAATCCAAAATGCTACCTTTTGGATTTCAGAAGTGACGGTATGTCTTTCACTGAACTGATTCTATTTCTTTTCTTTCCTTTCTATTTTTTTTTTTTCTGGGTTTTCAGGGAATGGAATTGGAGATAGACCCCCGCCCATCAACAGATCTCTTGCAGAGATCTATGCAAGTATTCAACGCAGTAAACTGGGACTTCAGGACTGGAGTCTTAGCGATCTTACCATAGGCCTTTATCTTATATATCTCCAGCAAGCATCCATCAATCCTCGCGAGGATATTAAGGGTGAACTGATATCTTCTGAATCAGTTGTAATTTCAAATTCTCTGCCATCTTTTCATTTTATTCTTTTTGGCACGGGAAGTGATTCAATAGTAAATTATTCTAGACATTGTCCTTTTCCCCCCTTTTTTTTGGTGGTTTTTCTTTTGTAACTCTTCAATCAGATCATGTTTTTTTTGGCTAGGTCCATGATCTCATGTACCACACTGAACTAGCAAAGGGCTCATACAGAGATAGTACTCGTGGTCTTGCAAGGAACTGTATGCTTCGAGAAACCGATGTTGTGAAATTCATTAAAATTTCCAGCATGTTAAGGCCTGGATATTACATTGCGGTTGACAAGAGAAAAAGACTTGTCATACTTGGAATACGTGGAACACACACAGTTTATGATATAATTACTGACATTGTTTCTTCAAGCAATGAAGAAGTAACATATGAAGGCTACTCGACACATTTTGGGAGTGCCGAGGCTGCTCGTTGGTTTCTCACTCATGAGATGGAAACGCTAAGGAAATGCCTGCAGAAACACGAGGTGTTGCAACTATCACTTTTTGTTGAACAAATGCTATTTTTCTTTAAAATAAGACGAAATAGTCTCACTTTGTTTCCCTTTGCGTTTTATTTCTTTGCACGACTTATTTCTGAGACTAATCCATATACAGGGATTTAGGTTAAGGCTGGTCGGTCATTCTCTTGGAGGTGCAATAGCATCCTTGTTGGCAATAATGATCCGTAAGAAGTCGCCTCAGGAGCTCGGCTTTAATCCCGACATTGTAACAGCAGTTGGAATTGCAACCCCACCATGCGTCTCCCAAGATCTTGCAGAAAAGTGCTCTGATTATGTTGTAACGGTGGTAATGCAGGTCAGTATGTGTCTTATTGAGCTTGTTTTTCTAGAACCCCTATGTTAATCGGTGTTCTTATGCAACTCGTATTAAGCCATACTTTGACCTTTACAACTTTCAATACATTGGATGCAGGATGACATTATTCCGAGGTTGAGCGTTGCTTCTCTCATAAGGCTGAGGAACGAAATTATTCAGACGGACTGGTAAGGAAAAATTAGGCTTTAGGGGCATTAATATTGATTAGGGATCACTATAGTCTGTAGATTACAAGGACATTGAGTGTTTTTAATTTTAAGTGCATGTTATGGAAGATGAAACTTCTTTTCGGGTAGCGTCTCCATAGTGTCTGTATTTACGGTTTTTGCAGTCTCTTTTCTTATTCTCGTCAATGTCAAATTATTGGCTTCCCTTAACTTCGTTTTGTGTAGGATGAGTGTTTTTGAGAAGGGAGACTGGAAAGGCGTCGTAGATTTATTCACGAATGCAAAGCAGGTTGTATCATCCATCCAGGATGTAGCTCAGAAGCTAGCCGAGTTTGCCAAGTCCCGAGACCAAACAACATACCCTGGTTTGTCTCCACAACATTCCGATTACATTAAGAACATATATCAAACGCAGGGAATTGTTTCTGTTGTTACCAATGATCTTCTGTTCATATTTATCTGCATTATAACAGGCAACCATATTCTGTGAACCATTAATTTTTATCGAGTAATTTTATCAGATGTTCCCCCGAGAAAGGAAGTTAATACTGCTTCAGGCACGCGACCAACCTCCGGGTCAGCAAGCAACACTGCTTCTCTAGCAAAACAGCACAAAGGCGCTCTCAGTGGAGTANGTCGAACCAATTTAGTATTCTTGTAGAGTATATGCGTTATCAAATATCGAGTACTAAGTATAGGGTTTTCATCATATATACATGCACAGATGTTTGCATTAACGAGCACTATTATATACACAGACATACACGCCTATGCACTATTGATTACTCAAACTTAATCTATTAAGATTCAAAAGAGTTGAAATTCTGTCAAAAAGAAAAGAAAAAAAAAACAAAAAGAATTGGAATTAGATTATTCAACACACCGTCATTCTTATCTGTGACCAACCTCCGTTTGATTTGATTTTTTAAAATGATGTTCAAAGTACAATAATGGAGTCCAAAGTGTAGTTCTAAACACAAAACAACAAGTCTTTTCCTTAATCGACAAACATCAAAAGCATCCCTCTCATGATTTCTGTTAACCCATGTGTTGAAATGACCTCATACATAAATACATACATTATATTATAAATTTATTATGAATCCTCAATTATCATTTATCAATGATCCTTATATTAAGGTTTGGACTTTGAATAATTGCCTGCCGTTCAAACTACATCTTAACGTAATACAAACTGCTAAACGGCTCTAATCGACAATACTTTTGTGTTACTTGAAAATGAAAGGTTTTTTGCTTCTTTATTTTGTCCAACCAATTTCATTATCGAGAATACAGATTAAAATGTGTTGGACCGACATTATTCACGAGGTCCATCTTACTTGTTTGGCATTATTATGTGATTAGTAACTTCGACGAGAATTTTGTCTATATTTTTATGAGTTAGAAGCTAAGCTAAGTTTGAAGTGTTCTATAATCTCATTGTAACACAATTATTATTTGAGATTCATCGTCAGGGTAAAGTTACTCTAGATGGCTCTTCTCAGCACCGGGTAGCTCTTTTTCCCTCTAGATCTCCGGCCTCTCAACAAGACCCTAACTCCACCACAAAAGCTAGCTCATGAGTGAAGGCTTGGCCCCAACTTAAGTACCACTCCACAATCTCTTGCAGAGTCGATGTGGGATCGTATCAGCGTGAACGAAGAAGTTAACATGCATAAGTTATGACAACCAAATAATGGTCAAAATGATGTAATTTCACAAGTATAGCTGCCACTATATAATAATAAGATTACAAGTTAAATCATATTTGATCTTCTTAAACGAGTTCGAAATAAACTAAATTCAAAAGCAATCGCCCCATCGATCTTATAACTCAATAATATAGTTCAGTTAACCTAAAATTCTTTTCTTGAGCGTGGAATAATTAAAGTATCCAATGTTGAATTTGATAAAATATAATGATATATAGTGATGTGCTAGCTACAATTATCATTAGTCACTAGAGTATTAACTCCATGAGAAAAGTTAAAAGGAAAAAATAGAGAAAACAAGTGAATGTAGAACGTGAGAGAGATAAAGAAATACTGAAAATAGAATATTGTTCTTGCATGCTAAGTATTTTGTCACACCACTCTATATGTATTAGATACACAACTTTTGCAATGAAACTAAATAAAAGTTGTCATCTCGTGGTCTTCCTTGATCTTGAATTTCTCATGTTGCCCGCATTGTATTCCTCTTTACAGATTGTTTAATTTCTTTCATATGTGACTGATATACTGATATATTATATATTAAATCCATACGTGTTTAAAATTGATCTATATACTAAAAGATATTGATTTTCATCATAAGTTGCATTGAGTCGTTGTACATGAATCTTTGAAAAGTTGAACAAGTTCAGTTGGCAACAAGTCTAAATGATTAGAAATTTGAGATATAAAATTCAAGTAAATACAAAGGAAAATAGACTTCAATTTTGTCGACGGTAAAGGTCACGTCCTCACGTGGATGAGGTGCCTAAGACGGGCCCAATGGGCCCAAGAAAAATATAGTGTCATACGTGCGTAATCCCATGGAATTTTGTTGCATTATTTTTTATTTTTTTTTTTGCAAACATCTTATTTTTATTCCATCATTTTACATTTATGTTATATATATATATATATATAGAGACGCTTGTTTGGCCCATCAACATTAGATTTTTTTGGGGTTTGATAATGATGGAAACTTACCGTGACTATTTGAAAGTGTGCATTAGATAAAATTCGATCATGTGTAATAACTTTAAACGATACGAAAGAGATAAATTGCACTAAAAGGACTCTCTGCATCAGGCTCGATCAACTGAAAGCTAAGGGTGTTGGTAAAAACAGATCAATTTAATTACCTTTTTGTACAAGAATTATGCTCCACCACTAGGCCACCGTGTCTGGACGATCCATCAACAAATATTTTAACTATAATTGTTGGAACATGTTGAGATTAAATATAAATTATACAACACTAAATATCACTAAAATAATGTAATAACCATATCAAAGGCAACAAACATAGATGTATAAAAGTATTTATATATTTATGAGTTGGTGCATGATAGCTAAGCTAGCTTGGTTGGAGTAAAATAAAGAAACATGCCTAGCACTTAGTCAACAATTATGATGCCACATAGGCATATGAGGAACATGATTAGCAAATGCCAATTCATATGTTTACCAAAGTGGTTTACTGCTAACATGGAGATCCCAACACAAATTGTTGTAATGTAATATATACATATCCACTGATCATCTGATAACGTTCTGATTCACTGCTATGGATCATACATTTTATAATATCCTTCGTGGAGTATGATGAATCTTTGCACTTTAATTTGTTCCTAGCTTGAATCATTAATTAATTAATTAATTAAATTACATCTATTAAAATATATTATTTAGTATATTCCTTAGGCAACATTACAAGGACGTGATTTTGAGTTAACCTAACTCTAATAGTTTATCGTTATAAATTAGCTAGGATTATAAGGATTAGTTTATACACATATATAGGGATTGGTGAAACGATTTTAGTATTTTGTTAGTGATGGAAAAGATTAAACAAAATTACTGACACCATTTTTTTTTTATTGTATTCGTTGCACTGCCCTTTGGGTGTAAGTAGGGAGTTTAATTTTTATGTGTGATTTTTTAAAGTTTATATATTGTACATTATCAAAAAGTGGTTGTGTATTTCTCCCATCATTTAAAAGATTAAACAAAGTTCACACATTCATTAGTGGATTGTAATTTGAGTTGTGAGGATGAATGAAAGGCAAAGTTCAAAATCATGTAATCGAAATGTAGCGGTATTTCTCTTTATCCCGCTGAACATATCTAGTTATGATTTGATCTTTTTTGGAGGTGTTTGGTAAATAGTTGTTAGCTGATTGGGTTGTATTTGACTAATTGATAACATTAGCTGATTGTAGAAAACTGTTTGGTAAACTAACTATTAGCTGATAGTTGATTACATGCAAAATGACTTTCTCAAAAAGCTTATCAAAAAAGTTGCTTTGAGCAGCTTTTTGAATTTTAACATTTTGGAACAATAAGTTGTTACAAAAAGCTAATTAATCAAATACTTATATTGATTGTTTAACCAATTCAGACAAGTAATAATGGTCAAATAAGCCAAAATTGGCTGATACGCTAACTGTGTTACCAAATAGGGCCTTTGTTTTAATTTCATTTGTCATTTTGGCATTGTTGTTTTGCGGGTGAGGTATGCCCCGTGTAATTTGTTATTCTTTTTATCTTAATATATTTATTTTTCCTCAAAAAAAAAAAATTTGTAGGGCTATTTGCTATGCAAGTATAACCAAATAAAGTTGTGAATTCGTTATTAGTTATGTATATATTTTTTTCTTTGTCTAATCTTGATATTTTATAATATCTTTTTT
>CM008337.1:2026294-2036765 GCA_002525835.2 Ipomoea batatas | reverse complement strand
TCGAGGAAGAAAGGCAATCTCTTTCAGCAGTTGCTACTGTTTAACACAGTAGTTAAATTCACAGCGCCGCCATGGGATAGGGAGCTAGAGACTGGAGGCACTATCTGGAGAAGTGGAGAACCGGGGAAGATTTATTTGTATGTATATGCGCTTAACTGCTTAAGTTTCGTACTTTCGTATGTAGAAATTCATATAACGAAGAATTTTCGCGAATCATCTCTTAATTCGAATTCTAGACTTCATTTCCGTTTGGTTTACTGCGAAGAGTATAGCGAAATTGTATAGTTTCGACTCCGATTCTTTCAGAGTTTCAGATATGGCTCCGCCCTATTCGACGGTTTCTAGGCAGCAACCGCGGCTGCGAACCCGAACCCTAACCCTAACCTTTATTCCGGGTCTACCTAATGATTTAGCAGCTCTGATTTTGTTATTCGTTCCTTACTCCCATCATTCGCGCTTGAAATGCGTATGTAAATCGTGGAGACTACTTTTCGCATCCAAATCCCTAATCTCTCTACGTTATAAGCTTCTCCCGCCACGTAGATTCTCCCATCTGCTCTGTATATTCCCGGAAGATCCTTCGATTACATCTCCTTGTCTTTTTGATCCCCATAATCTTGCCTGGTGCTTGCTTCCTCCCATGCCCTGTAATCCTCATGGCTATGGTCTCTGCAATTTCACCTCCATTGCTGTTGGGCCTCACTTGTATATTCTAGGTGGTTCTCTTTTTGATACCCGATCGTTCCCGCTTGATATCCCATGCCCGTCCTCCTCTGCATTTAGGTTCGACTTTGCTACTTTGTCGTGGGAGTCTCTGTCTCCCATGATCACGCCCCGGGGTAGCTTTGCTTGTGCTGCAGTCCCTAATTCTGATAAGATTCTGGTGGCCGGGGGTGGTTCTCGGCACACTGTGTTTGGGGCTGCTGGGAGTAATGTGAGCTCTGTGGAGATGTATGATATTGGCAAGGATGAATGGGTGCCATTGGATGGGTTGCCAGGGTTCCGAGCAGGGTGTGTTGGATTCTTTGTAGGCAATGGGGAAGATAGAGAGTTCTGGGTGATGGGTGGGTATGGCAATTCAAGAACCATCTCAAACGTGCTTCCTGTGGATCAATACTACAGGGATGCTGTAGTAATGGAATTGAAGAATGGTGGAAAGTGGAAGGAGATTGGGGATATGTGGGAAGAAGGAGAGAGGGGAAGGCTTGGGAAGATTGTTGTTCTTGAGGATGAGGCGTGGGATGCTCCTGCCATATTTATGCTTGAGAAAAGTACTATTTTCAGGTAAAGTTGCAATCTTCTGTAGTCTACCTATCAAATTTCTCACATTATCACATGAGTTGGACTAGTACTACCTTCATGAATAGTTACTATTGAATATGTGTGTAAATTTACTGTTAAATGCAGCATATGGATACTGTGCCATGTTTTTCTTGATTTTGCCAAATTGTTTAGGCTTTATTATTAAAAGATCTTGTGCCTAACTTGTGGACTTCTCCAAGTTTTTAGCTTCATTTGGTCTTATTGGGTGGTTTAGGTATATCAGTATATGACAAGAAAAATTGAGTAAGTAGCAGTTGCAGGTTATCTTTGGGTAGACTTCTAGGTTTTGTTTATTGCAATATGATCTCTTACCAGTCTGTAAACGTTAATTTTAGTGCCTAACACGTTAATTAGCCGTAGACTTTTGGAACTCATGTATGAACTGATCTGAAGCAACTCTCTGTACATCAATTTTCTATATTGTTCAACAGTGATTTCTCCACAAAGAACTGTTAACCAGAAGTGTGTATTTGATTGTAAGAGGAATTTTTTTCTTCTTTTTTAAGGGTGCATGTAACTCAAACTTTATTTAAATGTATTAAAATGTCAGCAACAAGGAGTTTATGTCCAAACACTTTCTGGCTTTCTGCTTCTCAAGTATATATTTTGCTCATGATTAGCACGTATTATTTGGAAATAGTTCCCAGCCAATAGCATCTAAACATGGAAACTTGATTATGAAACCCTCGTGAATATTTTACAGGTATCATCGGACTCCAAACCGCTGGTTGAAAGAAACAAGTTTACCGAAGAAATCCTCTAATGACAAGTCAGTCGGTTTTGTTGCATTGAACGGTGAGTTGCATGTGATGACTGCTCTAAATGGGACCAATTTGACACAGTGCCAAAGTTCAAGGCAGCATAAAAGGCCAGCAACACTATTGACTCAAATATATCATCCGAAGAAGAAGCTATGGAGATCATTCACGACGAAATCCCCCTTTCATCTTCCATTGGATTTCAGCACCGCCATTCTTTGCACAGTTCGTCTGTAGACTTATGTGGCTTTCGTCGTTGCTATTATGTATATACTTGGAACCATATATGTAATTCCTGTTTACTATGTTGCTCCTGATACTATTTGTGTATATACCATAGTGCATAGCATTGATAAGTAATGAGCTTCAAGAAAAGATGTTTCATTGGTACAGTTCATATGAATAGGAGATCATAAAGTGAGATTTACTTAGCGTACATCCTCGAATTTCCTTCTGTCACTCAAAAAAGAAGAATTGAATTTATTCTTTTGCAAGAATATTTCATATTACACTCTGAGTTGTTACAAATAGCATGTAGCTAAGCTGGACAAAGATATGACAAAATGAGCAAAAAGTTCTTGTACTACAAACACGGTGGAATCACAGCAAAAGAGAAGCGGCCAGCTTTTCCTTAAGCTGTTCGACAACAGCGCCTTGAGTCCGGATAGAGAAAGTGTGAACAACCTCGTCGTTTTCAGTCACTGAAACGGTAGATTCATGTGCCATTACCTGATGTTGTCTAAATGCCTTCACAACTCTTGAAACCGGGTGAGCATCCAAAGAGCAGCCTATTCTTATGACTGCATCATCGCGTCTCTGACAAAAATCAATATCTGGGACAGCATTCTGCCTTTGTGGACCGTCTTTCATCTCCTCCCCGCCTTCCATGGCCCTAATTTTTGCCTGGAGATCAATGATGTATGCAATTGCATCCCCGAGCAGAGATGCTTTATCCATCTTCGAGATAGTTGGAACGACAGCTCTAAGTGCATAAAACCGCTGGTTAAGCTTCTCGCGCCTCTGCCTCTCTGCTTCCACATGGTTCAGTGGCTCCTCTCTCCCATTGGCCGGTTTTCTACCTCTCTTTCTTGGTTTTCTCTCGTTAGGGTCAAGTGAAGCGTTTTCTTTTGCTAGTTCAAAGCCAGACATTATGGCCTGTGAACTTAAATCCCCACCGATTACTTGATTTGCCTGTGGGGGAAGTTTTCCATCGCCATCATCACTTCGATACCCATTCAATGAGTTCCCAAATACTTGACTATTACCTAATGCTTGTGGCTCTTCTTCTGCCTTTGGTGGATAACTCGTGTTGATAGCCCCCAAATTAGGGCACTCGAGACTAAGTTCTCGCCCAAATATTTTTGGAATTGCTTTCGCCTGCGAAGCATTAGACACCACCGCCATCTTTTGTGCCATCTGAACAACGTTCTGTTGTTCAGGAATTGACTTCAGAGAACCGAGCTCCACAACCCCTGCTTTAAGTGGAATAAACACCAGTGTCTCAAACCGAGCCAACTTTGCAAGATGGGATCTTGACTGATAATGCTCTAAACAATTTTTGGCATCCGAAACCCATATCGTTCTACCGGAATTGAACGACTGAGAAGGACTCGAAGGCTTATCAAACGGGAACACAAAATGCATGGATGTGAGATAGAACATCTCCACATCTGAAGCCGAATCCATCTTCCCCCCAAACCTATCCTCCTCAGACCCCCCAAAGCAAGCCCGAACCATTTGAAGAGCTTGCTTTCTCTTATCTCCATCGATGCCCCCGTTCTCGTCTTTGTTCTTCTTCCTCGTGGCTTCTGGGCAATACCCATCACCCCAAATCAAGGCAGACTTCCCAGATTTCGACTTTGCAACTTGCCAGTAAATGGCATAAGTCCAATCACACCCCTCAACTATCTTCTGCAGCCCCACCTGCACCCCCAAATTCCCACCTGAGACACTGAACTCTGAATTCATGTTATTCAAAGCTAACCAGGTGAAAAATTCCACTGCTTCACTTCCCAAAACCCCTCCCATCACAGCCCTATCCTCTTCATTCAGACAAAATTTCTTCTTCCCCATCTTATCCAAACCTCTCACTTCCAATCAAATGATCACAATTCACAACCTCTTAACTACTTCCATGCCCAGAATCCCATCCAATCTATACAATTCCCAGAAATCTTGAAATTCACAATGGGACACCTTATCAACAAGAGCAAAACTTTGGCCCTGTTTAGTAAAATAGTTAGCTAATCAGCCAATTTTGACTTATTTGACCATGATTAGCTATTTGACTTGGTTAAAAAATTAATATAAATGTTTTGTTAATCAACATTTTGTAACTCCACAGTGCTAAAATTCAAAAAGTTGTTCAATTAACTTTTTGAGAAAAAAAATTATACCAAACAGCTATCAGCTAGCAGCTAATTTACCAAACACTTTTCTACAATCAGCTAATGTTATTAACTACTTATACCTTATAACCCAATCAGAGCTAACAGCCATTTACCAAACAAGACCGGGCTACTTCCAACTCAAACAACCCTTTCAAAGACAGACAAGAATAAAAACAGACTTTAACAGTTAAATAGCTGGGTTGAAGCAGATTTACCTTAAAGCTGAACTGAAATGAAGAAAAGCTTGATTCTTGAGGAATGGGTTCTTTTCTCTCAACTCTTCTCCTCAAGTAAACCCTAATTCAGTGGACGAGAATGAAGTGGGATCCAAGAAAAAGGACAGGGAAGGCTGTTTGTGGAGAAAGGTTCAGTGAATCACAGAAAAAAATAGATGCTGTGACAAGATATACATATGAATTAGGACCAAGGTAGTTATGTTTTGAAAAGGATGGATGGTGCATTTATGGTTTTATGTACCATGAATGTCGTCGAAGGTAATTCGCGTTTTACACGTGATTTCAGCAGCCACTTGTGTGTTACATGAGTACGAAGTATTAAATGTCAACATGGGTGACTCAATTGATAAATTACACTCAAAGATGGAACCAAATATTAACAACCACAATGTGAATTTTATTTTTTTTTTAATTTTTTTTTTTTGGAATATGGATGACCATTGTTTGATTTGAACCGAACTAAAACACCGTAACAATTAAATCGTAATTGAAACAGTCCAAAGGTTTCAGTTCATTAAAATCGAGAATCGAAATTGCAGATTCTAGTTCAAAATTGATCAATTCTAGTTTTGAACCAAAAATAAAATAAAATAAAATAATTATTAAATTTGAACTGTTTTAAAAATAAAATTTACAATAAAAATAGTTCGAATCGGTGATTTAAACCAGAATTGGAACCAAAACCTTCCTAAAAAGTTCATATTTTGATTTATCATTTCTTGGAACCGTGAACCAACGATTTCGAATCATAATCGAACAATAGTAATACCTACTTGTGGCAGTCGTGGAGTCCTTAGGACGATAGATTTTGTCTTTGCACCTAAGTACGTAGTATTAAATGGTACTCCGTATAATTTAGTTGTCATGAGTTTTAACATTCAACAATTATAATGTTATAGTCACCCATAAGGTCATAAGGAGTAGTCGAGTAGATGAAACATGATTCTCATAATTTATGGTTGCTTGGTAAGAGTCTTTTTATTGTGATTTATATAGATACTGGTTCAAATGCGGAAAGTGCTTTCTGTGCGATCGGTACGAATTTACCATTAGGTATGTTGTATGCACAAATGCACCGCACAATATTCCGATTCCACCATACTATCAAACATGCAAAATACTTTCACAAAAATCCATTACATTACCAAGTATTTGAAACCCATTTCGATTTCGATCCCGATTCCTATGTGCGAAGCTTAATATATTTACTTATGTTTTGTGAATTATGTTCAATGAACCCATATTTATGAAAGCCCATTAAGATAATGGAGTGATGATGTGGGTTGGCTCATACTCTAAGCCCATATAACAGTTAAGATGCTTCAAGTAGGCCTTTTGTTTTTGTTATTCAAGCCCAAAGTCAATCGTATACCCAATCTTTGGTAATTGTTCTAACTCAATATTTTCCTAAAGCTAATTCAAGAAAATTATGTGCAAATGATCATCAAATATTATTAGAAGGATTTAGTCAGCATTTGAAGATATGATTAATTGGTAGTTTATATGAAAATTAGATGTTAATGAAAACTCATTTCATATAATTTCGTTGTAAATGAGAATGCAATTTAATTTATGAGCTTTGAAGTTATATTGTCTTGAATTCTCAGATAAAAATGTTGTAATTTGTGTTGCCCAGCTACAGATTCATGGATGCGAGAATTTAATGATGCTACAAAACTTGCTGATGAGATCAACTTTATGATAAAGGCTAGTCCTCCTTCGGGACATGAAACACAACGGCTTGAAGTGATTTTTTTTTTTTAATTTAATTTTTTTTATTATGAACAATTGATTTAGATTATACTAACGGCTCAGATCTCACCTCATTTTTTTACTTGGGAGCTCATTATCATCTCATCTCTTCCCTATATATGAAATTAGGATGAATTAAAGGTTTAATTATTAGACTAATATTTAAATTTAGTAATTTAAAGAATTTAGATAGAAATTTAAAAAAACTCACGACAGAAATGAGAATTAAAAATATTCTTATTTTGCCCATTGTCATCCTTATGTCTCGGGAATAAATATAATAAAGAATATAGTGAATAGATGCACGTTGCCAAACTTTTTATTGGACAAAGAAAATTTATCTGCTTAGCCGCGGTGGGCATGCAAATTGCCACTATACTAAGTATAAATTATTGCATTTTATTGGTGTAATTTAATTTAATGTTAGCTTATTAGTCAGTGATGCCGTCGTAACTCGTACGACCACATTGACGGAGCCGAAATTGTGAAATCGTGGTCGTGGGTCCCACACCAAATCCAAAGTTTAATGGTAGTCCACACTTTACATGTCATTGAAATCGACCCAACCTTGCTTACTCCATAACCCACTCATGTATATATATATGCTGAACCCAAAAGCATGCTAGGTGATTCATTCACGCATTTGTGTTCTTGATGCATTGATTTCATTATCGAAATGGTAAAAATTAATGAACCAGAAAGTGATATTATTTAATGGATCAAATTGACAATAGGTGGACACAACGAAAGATATATAACTTTTGACAACTCATCCATGGTTGAAATTCTTACATTGTGCACTTGATCGAATTTCAAGAAAGATATGATAATTTCTTACTCATTTGTTTTGTGTCTTTCAATTTGTCTGATCCCCCGCCCCCTCCTCGGCTCCTCTCCCCCCATTTAAGGTTCTAATAAATGACACAATTTACTTTTAAAAATAAAAATATTTCTTAAAGCATCTTACGCCTTACAGTCTAACTAGTTCGGGTACATGTATGAGATCTATACTAATATTTATAAAATTGACATCGTCATTTTTTAGTCATGAATTTAAAACGGTGAGATAAGTTTTAGATCACAATGGCAAGTGATCCTTAAAACATTATTTGTTTAATTTATACAACAATATACAAATAATTTTATAAATTAATTTTATTTTTTTTTGAAACGAAATTTTTTATTGTGGTATAATATAATGTTGTAGTTATGTTCCAAAACTGCAACTTTGGAGTGATTATGATGGATTTCAGTAGGATTCGGAAAGTGTTAGTTGTGGTACCAAAAAAGCTGCGCTACAGCACATTAGGACAGGGCTTAGAAGAACATGCAATATAATGCATGCATGAATGCTCACTATATATATAAAATCTTTTGATCCCTAACTTTCATCAACCACACTTTCTGAGAATTCATCGTCGTATACCTTGTCTTTACATGCATGACATATTTGCACATGCGGTCCCAATCAATTCATTATTCCACTACTGTCGACTAAAGTTTTCGGTCTCTTTCTAGTTTTAATTTGCTTTCTTAATAACAAGAAGTCAAAACATATTTACGATTACCCTAGCTTATACATGAAAATTGGAATCGGAATGAGAATTATATGCATAATAATTGGAATGAGGTTTGGTGAATGTATTTGGCATGTTTGGTCATATGGTGAAATTAGAATGATTACTAATATTGATGTTTATGCAGTGATGTATGATCCTATATAATCGGAATAAATGTTTTGAAAATATAAAAACAAAAAATCAAGGCAATTGATTTTAAGAGTGGCGA
The DNA here is from genome assembly GCA_002525835.2 of Ipomoea batatas. Lineage (NCBI taxonomy): Eukaryota > Viridiplantae > Streptophyta > Magnoliopsida > Solanales > Convolvulaceae > Ipomoea > Ipomoea batatas. The sequence goes on along the minus strand of CM008337.1, from coordinate 2,028,518 downwards.
TGAAATGATAAGTAGGCAATGCAATGAGGAAGCCGATAAAGTGAGAAGAGACGAGTGAGGAGCTAGGCGATGAAATGAGGAGGGATAAGACTGAACTAATGGAATGATACCTGATTTAAATTAGGCAATGAGTTTTGTAATTATATAGGCAATCAAATCCTATATATTTCTATGTTTTAAAAAGTTGTCTGCTAAACAAGTTTGTATCCGTGTGTATGACTTTCATTCTCATTCCTTGTATCTAATTAACCCCATTAGCCAAACACACCCTAAGTCTTTTTTTTTTTTTTTTTTTGAAAATACCCTAAGTCTTTTTTAAGACATGAGTATTGGGACCATTGAGATTGGAGTGTAATCTTTTTTAAAAGGAAACACATATTGTCCACCTCTGATCTTCACAAGCCGGATGTGGGTACATATCACTCTCACCTTTTAATAAGTTAGACCTCCGAAAAATTCGTACACTCCAGACTCTTCTCAGCACCATATATGTTGCTTTCAACCAATTAGCCCCCCTTGGAAGGAAAGTTGTGGACACATACAACAAGTTAAGCATGCATAATTAAGGGAAGAAAAAGAAGATAGAAATATTACATTACAATATGATAAGCATGATAGATAGATAATGATCAAACTTAACAAATACACACAAAAATATGCAATTAAGAATAATACATCATGGGATGGTGCTAATAAGTGGTGTCATCACTAGCTGGCCTCTCCACAATCCTAACCGGAAACCCACCCATCATTTTCGACGTCAAGTCCGCCGTGTAAACCGGCTCAAACGCCTCTCCGGTCGCCGGAACCACCGTGAACCGCCGGAGAACACCCGCCACCACTCTCTTCATCTGCAAAAAAGCCATCTCTTTCCCCAAACAAACTCGGGGCCCCGCTTGAAAAACCGAATACGTAAACGGGTCTTTCCCGACGAACGTATATTTTCCGGTGACCGGATCCCGGTCCAGCCACCGCTCGGGGCGGAACAGCCGCCAATCCGCCCCCCAAACCTTCTCCACCCGCCCCATTGCATAGGGATGGTAACTCACCCTCGTGCCCTTCTTCACCGGCGTCCCGTCCGGCAAAATATCGTCCTGAATCGCCGCCTTTGTGTCCACCGGCACCGGCGGGTAAAGCCGCATAGTCTCGCAGAGACACGCGTGAGTGTACACCATCTCTTTCACCTCATCGTACACCGGCGTTTCGCATTTCGCTCCCGCCGTGATCTCTCTCACGATCTCCTCTTCCACTCGCGGGTGCTTGAAAATTAGCCAGAAAAACCACGATAACGCGGCGGAGGTGGTGTCCCGGCCGGCGAGAATAAAGCTTATGACGATATCCGTAATAAACTCCTCGTCGGAGTGGCCGGAATTCAAGAACCGCGACAAGAGATCAAGAGAATCAATCGAAATTTTCTCCCCCATCTCTCCCTTCTTCTCTCTAATCATTTTTCTAGCGAATTCCCGGACCTCCCCGACCACTTCCCGGAGCTTTTTCTCCGACCCGACGTTCAAAATCCGTTTAATTTTCCAAACCAACGGCACAATAGAATTAAACCTCTCACTACTGATACGTACAGATTCTTCAAACGCCACCGCGAATTTCGCCTCGGGGAGACGCGGTAACAGATATTCCGGGTCGTACCCGAACGCGATTTTGCAAATGTTGTCAAACGCAAACCTCTGCAGAATGTCCTGAAGATCAAGAACGGCGCCGTCCACGGCGCCGCCGCCGTGTGCGGCGGCGCCGTCGAGAATCGGGACAAGACGCTCCGTGAGCTCCGTATCCACGACGATTTCCACGAATTTGCGGAGAGATTTCATGTTGAATTCGTAGCTGGCTAATTGTCTCTGAAACTTCCATGTCGGTCCGTCGGTGTTAAAAATGCCCTGACCCATTAAATCCCTGAGGGCTTTCTTGGAGATTTCCCCTTTCTGGTAGACATGGAAGTGGGTTTTGAGCATGTGTTCGACGTTGGAAGGGTTCGCGGTGAAGACTTGGACGTAGCCGAGAGGGCGGTGGAGGACGAACGTTAGGTTTCCGGTGCTGTTGATGACCTCGGCGATCCACTGCACGCGGCGGCGCTGGTTGGCGAGGATGGAGAAGAAGGAGCCGATGATTGGGTAGGCTCTGGGGATTTTGGTGGATTTTGGAGGGAAGAGATTCTTGAGGGTTTTTGTGAAGTTGATGGTGAAGAGGAGGAGTAATGGGAATGCTAGGAAGG
>CM008337.1:1972497-1985813 GCA_002525835.2 Ipomoea batatas | reverse complement strand
AAAAGTCTAAGCTGATAGTTGGATTACACATTTATGTTTATATTATATGCTCAACACCTAAATGCCACATTTTCACAATCTTGGGTACATATCTGCAGGAAATGGATGATGCCAGAATACAGATGCTACTGGAAGGTTCTGAGTCCTGATGCAAAAGTGGGGGTTGTTTTCGGGTTGCTTGCGGCCCGGAAATATGGAACAGACATGACACTTTGGGAAGGGATGACAGGAAGAGGGGAGCCCTACAGGACACTGCTAAGGGAAGGAACAACAGCCCTTCTCAACTCATATAATACCTTACTGTTCCCATTCCACCCTCTGGGAGTCGTGGAACGAATGAATTGGGCATTGATGGGATCTACACAGCAAGTCCTCCACACTGCTCTCAGTTTCATGAGAGCAAACTCTGGAATCTCTCAGCCTACTTCTACCTGTAGATTCACTTCTTGCACCACAAATTCTTGATATATATATATATATATAGTACGTGTATTCTACTATACAGTGGATTTCTGGGTTTATGGCATGTAATGTTGGGTTATACTAATACTCAATATAGATCATTATTGCTGATATTTGTTATGGTTATTGTTGTGTATGTATGGGCCAAAATACGCGTTTATGTGAGGTCCTTTTACTTATTATGATTTTTTTTTTTTTTTTTTGAGAAGCTTTTACTTATTATGATGGTTAGTGTTCTTGTGTCATCACCTTTAATTTGTCTGTGATTGATGTTACAATGAAGTGATTTCCCTTTTGTTATTAAATGGAGATTAGATGGGAAACAGTATTAAAAACTAATGTTCATTACTAATCATAATAATTGTTCACCACAGTCCTTTTCCTGGTGGGACAGTTGTATCCATGACTATGGTCTATGGAGTACTCATTGTCAAAGTTGATTGCAGCAAGCATGATGATGGCTCCATCATCTGTACGTTGTACCGGCTCAAATCAAGAAAGTCGATAGGTCGCTCTTGCAGGGAGTAATTTGTGGATCAATTTTAGATGCTTATGTGTTCTTGATTAAAATTTGTGGGCTACGATCCAAGGGACTCTCATTGTTTTATATATTACCAAGAAAGCTAAGCAAAACTGTTTTATATTTACTTTAGAAAACTTGTGGTGACTAAGTCAGGTAAGTAATAGTAGTAAGAAGCAGTCAAATCATTTTTAATATCTTTTTTTTTTTTTATCTCTATGTAGTTGTCTACAAGTCAATTGTCATGGTAATATGAGCCGCACTATACTTTGTTCATAAGTTTGTTGTCATGGTTAAGGAATTCCTTATATATGTGTTGAATGAATCAAAGTAAGGTAGATGGTCTGACCTTAAAACAAAAAGAAAAATACGACTTTGCCGTCCAAGGAAGTTTGGCCTAAGATTATTACTCTTTAAATCCTTCTCAAAAAAAAATTATTACTCTTTAAATATACACAGCAAACTGTTTTGTGCAGTAAATTACATAGGATAGACAGTTTCAGAGTTTCAGGCATAGTGATGAGCAGACAGTGGTTGTCAGTGTTATTAGCTGTAGTGGCGGTTTTGGGTTGGTGGAACAGTAACAGTTGCCATGCATTTAGAATAGAAGAAGCCACCATTGATGAACTCCGGGCTGCTTTCAAGCACAACCAGCTGAGTTCTAGGCAGCTTGTGGAGTTTTACCTTGAAGAAATTAAAAAATTAAACCCAGTTGTCAAAGGGGTAATAGAAGTGAACCCGGATGCACTTGTGCAGGCTGACAGGGCTGACTATGAGAGGAAGGCAAATAAGGCTGGTTCCAATTCGGGGTTGCATGGTATCCCTATCCTTGTCAAGGACAACATTGGAACAAAGGATAAGCTTAACACCACTGCTGGATCCTTTGCTTTGCTGGGATCAGTGGTGCCTCGCGACGCTGGCGTGGTGATGAAGCTGAGGAGAGCAGGAGCCATTATCCTGGGGAAAGCTAGTTTGAGTGAGTGGGCTAATTTTCGGTCTGTCAATGCACCTAGTGGCTGGAGTGCTAGAGGAGGACAAGGAAAGGTCAGTATACTATACTATACTATGCTATACTATTTCATAAATGGCTAGTACGAACAGTTGATTTGTGGATGGTAGATTATGTGTCAGAACACATAATTATTGAGTCCTGATAGCCGCAGTGTATGAGAGTTACAGTCAATATCGTGGGCTCCTTATGGGCACTGGTCATTAATTCTTTCACTTAATGAACTGTTGAGTCACTGTTTACCTTTTGGGCAAGGTAATAAATGGCTTCCTTTTGTGCAGAATCCCTATGTTCTCTCTGCGCAACCATGTGGCTCAAGCAGTGGCTCTGCAATTTCAGTGGCTACAAACATGGCAGCAGTGTCGTTGGGGACAGAGACTGATGGTTCTATTCTCTGTCCTTCTAGTTTCAATGCAGTAGTGGGCATCAAGCCAACCATTGGTCTCACCAGCAGGGCTGGAGTTATCCCAATATCTCCAAGACAGGATACTGTAGGGTAAATATTCTATTCTAGAGCACTCATACCAACATTTACATCAGAATTAACATTGGTTTTTTTTTTTTTTTTTTTATGGAAGGCCAATCTGCAGAACTGTATCAGATGCTGCTCATGTTCTTGATGCTATTGTAGGCTTCGACTACAACGATGCCGAAGCAACTAGAGCAGCAGAGAAGTTCATCCCCGCAGGGGGCTATACTCAGTTTCTGAAGCACGATGGTCTGAAGGGAAAGAGGATTGGAATAGTTAGGAACCCATTCTTTAACTTCAGCAGCAGTCCAGTTCTAGCTAAGAGTTTTGAATCCCATTTCCAAACCTTAAGGTAATTAATCAGTGATAAACATACATACATACATACAGAAAATTAAGATTGTTTCTTTTTTACTTTCCTATGATGTTTACCAATTATAGGGAACAAGGAGCAGTCTTGATAGACAACGTAGAAATAGCCAACCTTAATACTATTTTGGATGCCAATTCAAGCGGCGAATCTACAGCACTGCTGGCTGAGTTCAAGATCGCCATCAATGCTTACCTTCAAGGTCTCCTTCATTCTCCTGTTCGATCGTTGGCTGATTTGATAGCCTTCAACAACAAGTACTCTGATTTGGTATGTCTTCAACCCAAGAATTATATGATTTTTTTTGGGTTATAAAGAAACGCACCCATTAAACCTCGCATTGTGACCATAATCTTAACTAACCAGTTTAAACTGAGAAGGTCTGTCAGGTATTAAGTCAAACAGTCTAACTAACTTAACTGGCCAAAGACCTTGTGGTCTATTGGCACCCGGTGTCCCGATTTACACTCGCACATTGGATGATGGGAGTGGGTTCAAGCCTCAGTGGAGTCAACTGTTGACTCTCTGTGCTTCAGTACTTTGAGAAAGTAGCTACGAACAGATACTACATTGTAACAGAGTCAGTAGTACTAAAAAAAAAAAAAAAACAAACAGGGTTATCCTGAATTGTATGATCTTTAATTATGCTTAGAATGATGTCTATAATGTTTGCATGGCTGTTGTGCGTGCAGGAGAAGATAAAGGAGTTTGGCCAACTGGCATTCCTTGTGGCGGAACAGACGAATGGGATTGGAGATGCAGAAAGGAAAGCTCTAAAGAACATGAAGAAATTAACAGAAGAAGGATTTGTGAAAACAATGATGGAGAATAAGGTGGATGCATTGGTGACCTCTGCTTCGTTTGTTTCTCCGGTTCTTGCCATCGGCGGTTTCCCCGGAATCACTGTTCCGGCAGCTTACAACAGCCACGGAGTGCCTGTTGGCATCTGTTTTAGTGGATTGAAAGGCTCTGAGCCCACACTGATTGAGATTGGCTATGCATTTGAGCAAGCAACCAAGGCTAGAAAACTTCCAACATTTTTGCCCTCATAGACAGATCCTTCAACAATACAATACTACTCATTGTACGAACAAATGGAATTTCTATCCAAAAATAATACTCCTCTGTTCCATTTTGTCATGAACTTGTCATATGGTTCCAGTTTCGTTAATTGAATCAGACAAACAAAATCAAAAACAGTTACGTACTTGTCATATGGTGATATTATGAGCTATATATGGATTTACGTACCTGCTAACACCTTTTCCTGGCAAAAATATACAAGATTATGATATTGAACATCGTTATCCACCATTTTCTGTTGATTTGTTCTCTTATCAACTTTCTACTTCAACCTCCAAATGTAAATAAATGAATAATAACATGCAGAAGCAATTGGAAAAAATCAAAATAGGACAATTTTATAGTACATATAGAGTATGTTAGTATATATTTCCATTATGAATAAGTTTTATGTGAAATCATTACATATCAGATATATAATATTTTCAATTAAATTAATTACAATATTTTTCTATTGACTTATAAAAAGTATTACGGAGTACGTTTTAACTTTTAATTACACGCCTTGCATTAAAAATAAAAAATAAAAATTACACGCCTAATGTAAGACTAAAACCGACCAATAATTGATGCAAATTGCAGAATAAGGTCTTAGTTGGAATATCTAGAACTTGGCCTTACAATATTCTTGTGGTAGGTAAAACTGATTAACTAAAAAATGTTAAAAAAGGGTTTAGTCAAACTTCCATACAACAAAGATCCAATTAAAAACATAGAAGCTAACTACTACAACATAGAAAATATTGTAGTTGGACGATGCATGCATTATTTAGCTTACGCGTGTTACTTGACTCAGCATCCATTATATGCACATTTGTTGAAGTAAAATTATATAACACCATATATTAATTTTATTAAGATCAATTCAATAAAAATCTAAAATACGTGCTCTATCTTAAATATTTTTTAGAAAAAAAAAAATTTGAAAAGTTAATGTGGTAACGCTTTTTTTTTCTTCTTCTTTGAAGTTTTTATACAATTTTGAACATTTACTATAAATTATTACTAATCCATTGATATTTAAAATAGAATTGATAGTTGCAAATAATATATTAAGCGCGTGCAACATAAAAAAAAAATAATGTTAGTTGATAGAGGACTAATAAACATTCATCACCTAACCAATAATATTGATGGAGGACTCGGCATTTCTCATTTAGTCAATAACTTGGTATTTGCCAAGCATCTAGAAATAAGGTTCTAACCAAGGACATGCATAGTCAGTTTTAGCTCTAACCATCCAACACCATATCATACTATATTACTATTATTATTATTATTAAAATGATCGAAATGAAAATGATTGAAAGCCTTGTTATTTGTATATATAATGGTAAGCCTAGCCTGCCTGTCTTGCTAGAGCGAGCTGAGGTGTCTTTTACTTCTATCTGATCCATACACGTACTGTTGGAGATCGAGATGGAGAGATTAGTTTTGGTTGGCATGTTGTTCCTGGTGGTGATAGGCATGCCTATAGGAGGGAATGGGCAGAATCAAGATTCGTGGGTGAAAAGAGTTGATACTGGTAAACAAGTGGTGACCACAATGCAATTCTACTTCCATGATATCCTTAGCGGCTCCAACCCAAGTGCTATCCAGGTCGCTCAGGCGTCAGGGAACAGAAACTCCCTTACAAACTTCGGCACCATTATGATGGCGGATGACGCGTTGACGGTGGGGCCTGATCCGTCGTCGAAGGTAGTGGGACGTGCCCGCGGGCTGTACGGATCCGCGGGGCAGACCGACCTGGGCCTCATCATGGCCATGAGCTACACCTTCACCGACGGCGATTACGCCGGGAGCTCTTTCAGCCTTCTCAGCATTAACCCGGCGATGAACCCGGTCCGTGAAATGGCTATAGTGGGAGGTACCGGTCTGTTCCGTTTGGCACGCGGATATGCCATCGCAAACACCGTTTCCCTTAATCCCACCAATGGGGATGCTGTTGTTGGCTACAACGTTACTCTTTCTACATACATTTGATCGAATTCAATATCATCTTTAATTATGTCTTTAGTTTTGATTTATATTGCTTCAATTTGTTATTAGATGGATAGACATTATTATTGCTGTTGTCTTAATTTCTCACATTATATTTTGGTTCGCTGCCTAGCTATTTTTGTTGAAAAGACTGATAATTAATTAAGCAGTATAATCCAGATTAGCGCTTAATTTGTCAATGTTCCAGACAATTAAGAAAAATCATTGAAAACAAAAAGCTAACCACTTCATTATATTAAACTTTTTGTCTGGTTGACCATATATGCATTAGTTAGCATACTCGATTGGGTGCAGTCCGGTCAAGTTGATCAAACAATTGATTGGCAATTACAATATTTTAAATTTAATTTAATGACAGTAGCGCCTGCAACATTCTCGATAAAACATGCACAAATATTTATATAGTACCAACTTCAAAAATTTTGTTATACATACATGCATTTTTTTTTAACCATAACAACGAAGGAATGGTACTAATTTGTGAATAAACAAAAGCCGTTAGAGAGAGATATTAGTGGAACTAGAGAAGTTATTATTCGAAATTCATGCACCTACTAAAAAGCTTGGGTTGTGACTTGTGAGACATCCATTATGTTCTTTGAGAGAGAGAGAGAGAGAAATGGAGAAAGTAAGTTTGGGTTTGATGTTGTTGTTATGGCTTACAGCTATGGCAGAATGTGGAGATAAGAATAAAGACACATGGGCCACGAAAGTTAGTAAAGGAAACCAAGAGGTGACCACTCTCCAATTCTATTTCCATGATAAGCTTAGCGGGTCGAACCCGAGTGCAATTAAGATTGTTGAGCAGCCAAAGGCGGGCAAATTCGTTACCGGTTTTGGTGTGGTTATGATGGCGGACGACCCGTTAACGGTTGGGCCTGACCCGATGTCCAAAGAAGTTGGGCGAGCCCGTGGGCTGTACGGAGCGGCTGGGCAGAAAGATCTGGGCCTCATCTTGGCGTGCTGAGCATCAACCACGCTATGAACCCGGTTCGTGAAATCGCTGTAGTTGGAGGAACCGGTCTTTTCCGAATGGCACGTGGATATGCCATGGCTAAGACCCATACCTTTGATGCGGCGACTGGGGATGCTATTGTTGCCTACAACGTTACCCTCATTACAACAAACAATTGAATACAACTTTTTTTATTTTTTTTATTTTTATTTTTCTCTTAGCTTCAATTCGTTGGAATGTAAATTTGAGTTGAGTGTTCAAAACAGTGCAACATATGTAGTTAAGGATCAACATGAATATGAATTTCAAGGGAATCAAAAGAATGAGCAATGGGTTATGGGTAGGCACCAATTAAGACAAAGTCAAACAAAAAAAATCGAGATTAACGACTGTGATTGATCTTAAAGATCGATGGCCAAGAATCCTCGCGCATTAGCCCTAGTAGTTCTATGTTGACCGCGGCGGTCAACATTGTGATAGATTTACGTGAAGTTTTGCAGCCGGCAGTGCTCGCCGGAGTTTCCCCCTCCGCCGCCGGTTTCAGCCTTCACCATCTACGTAGATAACAGAGCATCTCACATGTTGCGCTTCTGCAATGCCCTCTCTCCCATCCCAAGCTCGCATTTTCGCAATCAAATCCAGCTCTAGAACCGACAAGAAGAACCTCAAGCGCCCTTGCTTGGTCCAAAAACTTGTTGATCTCTGTTCGCAGGGCTACCTCAAACAAGCTGTTGATTCTCTGGGCTTGTTAGCTCGAAAAGGCTTGCGTTTAGACTCCAACACTCTCGCTTTTCTCTTACAACAGTGTGCCAGCTCGAAATCCATTAAGCTAGGCAAATGGATTCATCTCCATCTCAAACTCACGGGTTTAAAACATCCAAATACGTTCCTTGCGAACCATTTGATCAATATGTATAGCAAGTGCGGGGATCACGTCGAAGCACGTAAGATATTCGATAAAATGACTACAAAAAATATGTATTCTTGGAACAGCATGCTCTCTGGATATGCCAAGCTAGGGATGGCTAAGCCTGCCCGAAGGTTGTTCGACAAAATGCCTCAGAAGGACATCGTTTCATGGAATATAATGGTCATTGCTTATGCACAGAGTGGGCACATCTATGAAGCTCTGAGATTCTATAGGGAGTCAAGGGCATCGAATGTTGGGTTCAACGAGTACACCTTTGCTGGTGTTATTACAGTTTGTGTTAAGGCAAAGGAGCTGATTCTGACGAGGCAAGTTCATTGCCAGGTATTAGTTGCCGGATTTTTATCAAATTTGGTCCTTTCTAGCTCGATTCTTGGTGCATATGCTATGTGTGAAGAGATGGGAGATGCTAGGAGGTTGTTTGATGCAATGAGAACTAGGGATGTTCTTACTTGGACCAGTCTGGTTTCTGGATATGCAAAGTGGGGTGACATGAAATCAGCTAGAGAATTGTTCAACATGATGCCTGAGAAGAACCCTGTGTCCTGGACTGCTTTAATTGCTGGTTATGCACGAAACGCCTGTGGTAATGAGGCTGTTATCTTACTTGGAGAGATGATTAAGCATCAAGTTAAACCTAACCAGTTTACTTTTAGTAGTTGCTTATCTGCTTGTGCCAGTATACCATCACTTGTGCTTGGTAAACAAATTCATGCACTTTTGATCGTAACAGGGTTCAGACCTAATACCATTCTATTAAGGTCTCTCATTGAGATGTATTCAAACTCTGGGAGCTTTGAAGATGAGAAGAAGGTATTCAATATTTTGGATAGCAAGCAAAATGTGGTATCATAGCACAACATGGTTATTGGTGAGGATGAAATCTTGATGTTCTAATCCGGTGTAAAACCAGGTAGGATTACTTTCTTGGCAATCTCAATGTGTATAGCCACGCAGGGCTCGACTTATTTAAATCTGTCAGTCATGCTTCATGATATTGTTCCGGATGAAGAGCCAGACATTTTGGTGAAGTTATATATCAGATTAGAAAGATGAATTCCAGACCTGATGGTCATTTTTGGAACGCCGTACCTGATATGTGTAGGACTCACAATAATGTTAAGTAGAATAGCAACTAAACATCTTATGTGTTATTGTCGAGTATATACCCTTCCCTTGAAGAGGAATGGACAATGCTTATGAATGAGAGAGAGATGTAAAGAAAGATCCGGCCTGTAGTTGGTTAGCAATTGATAGTAGACTACATCCATCTACCATATGTAATAAGCCAAACCTTTTGTAATGGATACATACAAGGTAAAACCTTTTTCTTTGTTTTCTGCAGAAACAGATGAGTTTGTCAACTGTATTTTGTTCTGCTATCCTATTCTGTCTTCTAATTGGAATAGCTTTCAGAACTTTTGTATTTATTTTTCTGTTTGAACCTTACCATGCTTTGTCAACCTTAAATATGGTTAATGTTGTAGGACAATTTGGCACCTTTGAATGAAAACTAAATTTAATCACAAAATATATGCACTTGTCTCAACAATCTATTATATCTCGCTACCACTAATTCAGGGTCAGCAAAACATAAGCAATAACCATGTTGCGAAAGGGAAATTGAGTGTTATGATTAGATAGTTGAAGGAATCTAGTCAGACGAATCACACAGGATAATAAAATACAATACAAGGCTTTAAGAATGCAGATATTAAAAGCCACAAGACGAGATCTTTTGTGCGTGCACGAAACAAAAGGAGAAGAGGGAGAACAGGATCGGACTTTCTTCTTCTTCTTCCTTCTCTGTTTATTTTTCCTGTTATGGTTGTTCGTCTGATTGTTTAATTGTGCGAGCTGAGAGATCAGATAGAATGGGTGGCGAGTGGTCTAAACAGGTTGATCGACGAAAAGCAGTCCAAGCAGAAAAGAAATCATTGAAGGAGCTTTTACAGAGAGATGGCGATGGATTCCCGGGTTCAGATTACTGTCCGGTTGATCGGAAAAACTGGATGGGAATTCTGGGGCCGGAAAAAGTTGCGGTGAATAAGATCGTGTGGCCGGGAACCCATGATTCTGCAACGGACAAGATCGGCGTCCCTCACATTTCTCGTCCGTTTGCGCAATGTCAAACGTTGTCAATCTACCAGCAGCTCGTAATGGGCACCCGCGTTCTTGATATCCGCGTGCAGGAGGATGGAAAGGTCTGCCACGGAATCCTCAGCACCTACAGCGTTGACGTTGTCATCGCCGACGTTAAGAGGTTCCTGTCGGAGACGCAATCGGAGATCATAATCTTGGAGGTCCGTACGGAGTTCGGACACGAAGATCCGCCCGCCTTCGACAAGTACCTGGAAGAACAACTGGGAGACCATCTTATCCAACAAGACAATAATGTGTTCGGAAAGACAATAGCAGAGGTGCTGCCAAAGAGAATCATTTGCTTATGGAAACCTAGGACGGATGCTAAGCCCAAGCATGGAGGCCGGCTGTGGAGCGCCGCGTATCTCAAGGACAACTGGATAGACACTGACTTGCCACAAACCAAGTTCGACAGCAACATCTATTATTTGAGTCAGCAACCGCCGTTGAGCTCCCGGAGATTCTTTTACAGGGTGGAGAACACGGTGACGCCTCAGGCCGATAACCCCGTGGTGTTTGTAAGAGCTGTCACAAACAGAATTCGTCCTTACGGTAGGCTGTTCATAAACCAGTGTAGCTCTCACGCTGTTCTTGATAAGCTGCAGGTTTTTTCTACCGATTTTATTGACGAGGATTTTGTCGACGCTTGTGTCGGCCTCACCAATGAAAGGATCAATGCTCATCCATGAGTTTTTTGAATTGGTTTCTTGAAAATACATTTGTTAGTGCAGCAGTCCTTTCCCTACAAAATGTATTTCTTAGAAAACCTTTCTAGCCGTTGGAATGCAAATGAAAACGCAACTGTGTGAGAACAAGAAAAGGACTAATATTAGATCTTCATTAACTCAAATTCTGAATTGGAAAGTACAGAAGCTATTAACCAACAAGGCAACGGGCATGTTTGGTTAATAGCGGATGCGGTTCAGAGCAGCAGATTGCTCCAAACCGCTGAAACCTCCTCAAACGCAGCGTTTGAGGTTGGCGTTTTGGGAAAAATATACGCCCTTACTTCTAAAAAAAAAAAAAAAAAACTTAAACTTTCACTAAGAAGCCGAAAGGCTTCTTCTAGTCTAGCCTTAAAGGCTCCAGGAGCCTTTAATAAGGCTTCAATCAATATATCAATATATCAATATATGTAATTAAATTTGGAAGAGGAGCATTGCTCCTCTTTTATAGAGGAGCTCAAGTGCTCCTCTTCCAAACTTTTTCGATGTGGGATCATTTTGATCCCACATCATTTACGTCTTTTTTTTTCTTTCTTTCTTTTTCTTTTTTTTAATTTTGTTATATATATTTTTTGTTTTGTATTATTATTATTATTAGTAGTAGTAGTAGTAGTGGTGGTGGTGGTGTTGTTGCTATTGTTGTAATTGTTATTGTAAATTTTATTTTATTATTACATAATAATAATAATAATAATAATAATAATAATAATAATAATAATAATAATAATAATAATATGAATGCCCTTTTAGGTCATTTTACATATTAACCGCTAATCTAAACAGCTAATTTTACCAAACATCTTTTTACAAACTGCTAATACAATCTGTTGGTCAAACACGCTAATACAATCCGCTGTTTGATAACCGCTGATAACCAAACAAGCCCAACAACTTGTGAATATAGAAAAAGTAGAAAACAGTAAAAACCTGAGCTTGTTGATCTGTCTTTCTTCTGCAATGATCCTCTCACTAAAAGTGTCCCTGGTATCTGCTGAAAGACCTACAAGTACACAATGCATAAGAAAACTAACAGAAAGAGCAGAGTCTGTTCAAAAAATTCACAGGGACAATTACCGAAACACGAAAGTGCAGGTTGTTTATTTGACTACTGGAACAATCCAACTGATTTGGATAGCCAGCATCGTTTACATTCTGTGTCTCAAATGACATCAGAATGCTCCTTGGGGAACATTATCTGTAAAACAAAACATTGTGATTCAGCTAGGACAATATGATTATACAGCATAAAGAAAAATAATGGAACATACATCAAGATCAAATGAGGCTGCGTTTAATTTACAAGATGCACTATTGGTATTGAAAAAGGACTCTACTGATTGCAACAAATTGAAGGTACTGTGCTGGCGTTGAAGTCCCTGAAACAAGAGTTCAAACTGCAATATGAGATCTCATATCTATAGCAGTTACACAAACATACAGAAACATGAAAAACTAAAGTACATAGCTGCCCATCAGGGATCCACCATCCACCTACAATTTTGCATTTAAAGAACATCAAACAACTCAACTTTCACAATAATAATGCAATAATTTGTGCAATATACGAGTAGTGACAACTTAAAACTCATAAAATTCAACCCAAGTCATCAAAGTGGCTATTAAAAGAGAGAACTTTGAACTTTCAATACTGGCAGCTTAAATAATACTCATCAATCTGTTTTTGTGTTCATGCAAGGCCAAAAGGTGGAAAAATTCCATTTGTTTGATTGGCTGAGCATATGCATTTCGCAAAGCTATTGGCTTTAATTCCTCCAAACATCATTCAAGCAAATTATTCAGGAAAAAAACAACAATAACAACAGAAGAAAGTTTAATTACCAGTCCAGACCATGATCGTGGTGGAGCAAAACCCGAGTGAGCTCTCGGGTGGCATTGAAGTCAGTCCAATCTATAGTGGGGCAGCCACTGCGTGTGTAGAAAACGTAGGGTTCAAAGGATGAGTAATTAGAAGCAAGTAATCCGAAGTCAGGCGGGTTTTCAGAGTACTTGTTTCGGGGGTGAATTGTGGGTCCCTCTCCTCTCTTCCTCTTCTTGCTCGGCATTACACTGCTATCCCTTCTATTCTCTCTGGATTTGTCTGTTAAAATTCAATTCAATACCCAGCAAGCTTCTTCTTTATTGCAATGGCGTTGTCTTTGGCGCCAAAATAGGGTACACTTGATCCGGATTTAACCGGGTTGCAACGACGTCGTCTCTGCACGTTTCAAAAAACAAACACAATGTGACCTAAGCAATATGAATTCAGTTATTCAGTTATTTGTTAATATGCTTGGGCCGGTCTACCACGAAATTCAATAGCGTTAAGGCCCAATTCCTAAGGATTAAATACTCCGTACATCATACTGAAGGCCCACTTAAACTTGTTTCAATCATTATGGTCCACACCACACAGCTGTGTGGACCATACTATTAAATAATGCACATTCAATATAAAAACAATATACATTCAGTATAAAAATAATGTACATTATATTCAGGGAATGTACATTATTTGTGTACTGAATGTACATTATTTTTATACTGTACATTTAGTACATTAAAAATGTACATTTGATTATGGTCCACATAGTTGTGTGGACCATGATTTGCCAACTTTTTTGGCCCAATTAAAATTTATTTCGAAAAAATTAA
>CM008337.1:1858507-1868633 GCA_002525835.2 Ipomoea batatas | reverse complement strand
TACTATGATCTCATCTCATCTGCCTTAATCCTTGCACGTATGCTGGTGTTCATTTAGGATAGTTTTCTTGAATTTGTAGGCTTGTGTACTTTAATTTGTTAAGATTAACGATCATTGTTTGTTGGTTAAGGATACGATTAACTTTACATTTGATATCAACTATGTTGTCATGGATGTATTAGTAGGCATGCATGTTTATCTATTCTAGTACCATGGGAGTTATTATACAAAAATGAGATTTATTATGTGCATATTACTGAATTGTAATTAGGGGTGTGTTTGGAAGCCCGGAAAATGACTTCTGGAAGTCATTTTCCGGGCTTCGGGTGTTTGGGAACACCCAGAAAATGTGGTCAACGGAAATCAATTGATTTAGGATAACAAACAAAGTCACCTAATTGTATTAGGTTCATTTAACTTGTTTTTTACTTATAACATTTGATGTTTTATTATTGTGAGGTTAATTCAAATTCGGATTCACAAATGATAGAGTTGAATGAAATTAACTTTACATTCTATATAAATTGTGTTGTCATCTATGTATAACAGTGTAATGGGAGACATGTTTATCTATATCTTGTTATAGGCTTATAGTACTAGTTCATGAGCTAAAATTTATTCGGTATAAATTATTAGGTTGTGACGGTTAAGTTGTTAGTCAATACAATATAGTATATGTGAGACTCGAATCCATGACCTCACATTTGAGATAGTCCGACTATGTTACAATATAGTATATGTAATACTCGAATCTATGACTTTCCATTTGAGATAGTCACTTTATACTACTAGATTACAAAGTCATAGACGTAAGAGCTTAATTCAGATTCAGGTTCAGAAATGATAGAAGTTGGAAGTTTTGGTAGTGGAAGGTCTTCATCAAGTTCAATGGCTGAATGAATCTTGTTGGAGTTAGAATGAATGTTTCTTGAGGTTTCAAGCTTTTCTCCATCACCCCACAGTGCATATGCATCTTCTCCATGAACAGCACTGTCCCCAACAATCAACTGTTCTTCCGTTAACCTTAACGGAACTACCAGCTTCACTATCAAGCAAATCAAGCTCGTGACAACAACGTTGTACACCACGACGAATCCGATCCCGATGAGCTGAATCCCCATCTGGCGGAGCCCGGCGGCGATGCGGCGGTTGTGGAGCCCGTAAGCTAAGCCGATCAGGTTTTCCCAGTCGGGAACGCCGTAGAAGATCCGGCTGAGCTTAGGGTTCGCGAAAAACCCGGCGAGAATTGCGCCGAGACTTCCGGCAACGGCATGGGTGTGGAAAACCGCCAGTGTATCGTCCACTTGTTTCAGAAGCTTTACTCTTTTGTGTACGAACATCATGCTGAACCTATTGAAACACAAAAAATTAATACTACAATATAACAGATATTACATTATAACAGAGTCAGTAGTAGTGTTGAATATATAATATATCCAACTATCAGTTTAGGCAAGTTGAAATATATCAAAATCAATTCATGTCAAAGGTCATGAGTTTGAATCTCGCGTCACTAAAAAAAACTATGATGTATTGTTGTTTGGAGCATATAATATATATAAATGTATAATTCAACTATCAACTCAGACTTTTAGTTGAGATGGAACACATGCTTTAGTTAGAATTAAAAAAAATCATGCCTAACCAGGGAAGGCTGCCGGAGAGAATTCCCATTATGATCGCCGCCCAGCCCTGCACGACTCCGGCGGCTGGCGTGATGCAAACCAGGCCGGTGATCATCCCTTGCGTAGCGCCGATCACGGAGGGCTTCTCGTAGAACAGAATGTCCAGTAGGAGCCACGTCAGCAAACTCGCCGCCGCGCATATGTGGGTGTTGAGAACAGCCAACGACGCGTCGGCGCTGGCGACGTAAGGATCGCCGCCGTTGAACCCCGTCCACCCCATCCACAATATCCCGGCGCCGGCGAGCATTAGGAGGATATTATTCGGCGGGAACCTCTCCCGATCCCTCGCCGCGCGTGGGCCCACCCAATACGCGGCGGTGAAACCCGCCACGCCGGAGGAAAGATGGATCACTAACCCGCCGGAGTAATCAATTATCCCCATATTAAACAGCCACCCGCCGGGGCTCCAAATACTAAAAGCGCAAACGGTGTACGAAAAAGTAAGCCAGAGCGGAACAAAGAGCATCCACGCGCGGAAATTCATCCGTCCCAGCAACGCGCCGGCGAGGAGAATCATGGTAATGGCGGCGAAAACAAACTGAAAATAAATCATCGTCGCATTAGGAAACTTTCCAATAAACGCTTGACTTAAAAGAAACGTCTGGTCCATTTCACGTCGGCTCGGCTTTCCGATGAACGGAAAAAGCGAACCGCCGAAGGCCAATTGATAGCCCCAACAAACCCAACAAACCAAAACGGCGGCGAAGGCGTAGAGCGCCATGAAAGCGGAGTTGACGGCCCATTTCTTCTTGACAATGCTGCCGTAGAGGATAACAAGGCCGGGAATGCTTTGGAGGCCGACGAACGTTGCGGAGGTTAGTTGCCATGCATTGTCGCCTTTGTTCATCCATGCCGGATTCGCGTCGTCCGGCCGGATATTTTCCGGCAAGAAACGGCCCAATAATTCTCCCATTTATTATGTGATTGAAGATACATTAGTAGGGTGGCGGAATGGCATATATATTATAAGACGCTGCATTTGGGTTGTATATATCGATGGTATCTGACGGGTAAAGCTAAAGACAAGGGAGTAAGATTGAGGTGTCGTTGAGAAACATGGAATTATCGATATTAACAATGTTATTGATCAAGGAACTATATTCAATGATAACTAAGATGCAAATCAGGTTTACTAGTAATTGATTACAAGATTCCAGAAATATAGGGATGTTTGGTAAATAGTTGTTATTCGATTGAGGTAGTGATATATTGATATCATTATATTAGATTGCAGAAATATGTAAATGAGCTGTAAAATGATTGAAAGAGCTACTTTGAACAGTTTCTAAATTTTAGCATTTTGAAGTAATAAGTTGTTACGAAAAATTAATCAATCAAATATTTATATTGAATGTTTAATCAAGTTAAATAATTAATAGTTGTTAAATATATCAAAATTAGCTGTTAAGCTAATAATCGTCGTATTATACCATGTTGAATGAATGTATGTAAATAAATTGTATTGAGAAAAGCTTAATTATATAATATAATGGAGAGTATTTGAACGATTGGACTATGCATAAAAGTCCTAGCTAGTTCTACAATGACCGGACCTTGTTGCATGCATGTGTAACAACTTACAATAGATAAGTCAATATAAAATGATTGTTTCCATGTCCATGATATAACTATTGTTCTTAGGCCGTTCCCAATAGCAAAGTTATCACATTTTTTAAGAAACAATTTGCCACCTTGGCAGAAAGAGAGAGAGAGGAGAGAGACAAATTGAGGCTCTCCTGCAAGTGAATAGATTTTGCAGTCAAGTGGGGCCCATTTGAATTTGATTGGCTGCATTGTACAGCACGTGGATGCATTCAAAATTTGATTGGTTGCCACTACTTTATTCTTTTTATTTTTTTGATTTAATCAGTTTTTGTTTTATTTTTATTTTCTTTTTTATTTTTCTACCATCTTCTCTTTCCTAATCACACTCCTAAAAAACCGTAATAAAATCTCACTATTGTGGAAGGCCTTATGGCAAAACCTCTTGGGTCATGATGATTACTTAGTGTCGATCAATATGACATGCTTGGGTTGGTGGTCTAGGTGGTCGACCGACCTATACTAGCCACCTCAAGCCATGAGTCTATCCCTTCACTAATCCTTATGCCTAGTCCTAGTCGATTGTAGCCTACCTCCATTCTAATGCATGGTTATCTTTATCTCTGTAAGTGTATCTCATTTTAAAAAAATATATCTCACATCTATATTATTAAATTTAAAATTACTTTACTATTTTTTCTACATTCTGTAATACTCTATCATTTTGAAAAAACGATTATATTCCACCTCCACCTAAGAAGTGATTACTTTAAATGATTTTTTAATACATCTAACTCACCTAAGAATTAGAATTGGAATCGCCTTTTTTTTTTTTAATTGAATTCAACTAACTCACCTGTTGAAGCAACCTCCTCCCATATGAGAGAGCCACTACATGACATTTGAGCACAAGGCTGACGGCGAAATTGGAATCACCTAAGCATTAAAAATGAAAAATCTCTCTATTAGAGATCATTTAGTGTTAACTAGTTAACCACTCCTTAATTACTCGATTAGGAACGTTGACATTAGGGATGGCAATGTGCCCCGTCCCCGTCGGGGACGGGGACGGGGATGGGGAAGTTTTGCGGGGATCGGGGACGGGTACGGGGAATTTTTAGAATTCCCCGCCGGGGACGGGGACGGGGACGGGGATACCCCTCCCCGCCCCGCCCCGTCCCCGATAAAAAAAATTAATATATATATATATATATATATATATATATATATATATATATATTGATTGATTAATTAAGTCCATTAGTATATATTGTTTGTTTTACTGTATGTCTGTATACTGTGTGTGTATATATATATATTAATTAATTAATTAAGTTCATTAGTTATATACTGTTTGTTTTTTTATATATAAGAAATTATACTTTTTGTTTATATGAAATGTTAATTAATGAACAAAATGTAATTGTATTGTTTTAAAGGAATTGTTTTAATTGTATTTTTAGTTTTTACTGTATTTTTTTTATGTAATCATGTTGATTGGAGATTTCAGGTTTGGACTTTAAAACATTCTGACATTTGGACTATTTGTATTTTATATTTTGGATTGAAAATTTAAAATTTGACAATTTGACTATAGGGTTGACCGGAGATGGGAATTTCCCGTCCCCGCCAAATTCCCCGCGGGGACGGGGACGGGGTCTGGGGAGCGGGGACGGGGACGGGGAGTATACTCCCCGCCCCCGCCCCGCCCCGTTGCCATTCCTAGTTGACATTCACAAACACATCTATATATATATATAACTAACACTTTCAAATGTTCATCTAATAATACATAGCTTTCTTGCACGCTTTTACCACACCTAGAAGAGGTAGCTTGTACTATACGCTATTACTGTCCAACTTAATTAAAGAGATGATAACAACAGTTAATTAAGTACTAAGTACTCCATCTGTCCCATTTTACCCATTTTACCTGTCCTGTTTACTATTCATTGATCAAATCAATTCTTTTTTCATTGCTTTTTTTTTTTAGTAATTTTTTACAGTAATATTTTTAAATTTATTTTTTTGTGTCTAATAGTACTTTTAATGTAGTTTCTAAATATATAAATTTTATATATTAATGTTAAACTTAATATTATGAAAAATTAGATTAAAAATAACTTCAGTCAAACCTCGTTAAACGAACCAGACAACCAAAATGAGACGGAGGCAGTACAATATACTGGTGGTTTTAATTAATCTGTCATATATAGTACTATAACTTAAGCAACTTAATAATGAAGTGTTGTTGGACGAGGTCCAAGTGAAGTGATGCATGCATGAATCAAATCTATATATCTTTCCTTCAACTTGATCCACAATATTGATTATATTAATACAATATATGTCACATATGTTTATACATATCCACTTTCACAAGACATAATTAATGAAATCTTTTTAAAGATTCAATGATAATAACAAAGGCAACTTGTCATAGCAAATTAATGAAATATTTTTAGATTCAATGATAATGACAAATTTAATTAATTAACATTTGCGGTGACAAGTTGCCAACTACTGTGTTGCTAGTGTAAAGACACATTTATTACTATTTCAAATGAGCAATTATAGGTCGAACCTCGGTGGTGGACCCACTAATTTCTTTGGATTGAAAAATGTTGAAAAAATATAGAACACTAGTGTTTAAAAAAATTAACATTTGCTACGTATTATATTTGATGTAGTAAGTACGATCGTATCAACAAATACGTATAATTAGTATGGTCGGATTTTAGGTGGACTCCTTAAGTGTCTGACTGTTGGTTTAAGCTGTTGAGCTCGGAAAACGCAACAGTGGGTCATATAGTCCCGAGCTAACAATGTTTATGTGGAAAATGCCAAAAGTTTCTCCTCCTAACAAAGGACCAAATTGTCACCCCACATTTTTTTTAATCACGGTTAATGTTGAACGTTAATTTAGGCAAAATCAATGGCTCAAATTTAACCCCACAATCTCACCTGAGACCATGAATCACAAGGGAACCCACATATATATAAAACGGACCAGGTGCAAAGCTTTTCTTAGGTGAAAAATAGAGTTTAATTTCATACATTGGTCCAGTACAAATCGAAGGTGCAAAATGAAGATATTATTAACCCTAACTATGAACTTTTTTCTTTTTGTTTTTTTCTCTAAAAAAAATAATAATAATAAAATCCCCACGTTGTCACTTAAAGGGAGTGAGGACTGAGTACTGAGTCGTCCGTAACATGTCTCTTCCGATTGCCACCATTTCGCTCAGTGACTGACTGTGCTAATTCGTTTGGTACTTTCTACTGTCGTTCACAAAGGGAAAAATCTTTTCTCAGATTCAAAAAGGTGGGTTTGAACTTTGAAGCGATTCTTGTTTATAATTACTATTGGATTTCCTTTAAACTGGCTTTCTGATCTCAAAGATCGCTCCTTTTTTTGTTTTTGTTTTTGTTTGTTTCTGTGAATTTCTGCTGTATCTTCAGATTCCATGGCCAATTCGATGCTCATTGCTGCTGGGAGTCTCTGTATTCTCCCAAAAATTAGCCAAAACCCAAAGGGCCTAACTTTTATTGGCTCAAATGTGAGAGGAACCCAAGTTCCCAATTTGAGTCTGGTTTCTCAACCCAGAAGAAAGAATCAAACCCTAGCTCCAAAATGCAGTATTGCAGCATCCAGGCCAGTCTCAAAGCCAAGATTCATTCAGCACAAGCAGGAGGCATTTTGGTTCTACAGGTTCCTCTCTATTGTGTATGACCATGTGATAAACCCAGGGCACTGGACAGAAGACATGAGAGATGATGCACTTGAACCAGCTGAGCTGAATGACAGGAATTTGACTGTGGTGGATGTTGGTGGTGGCACAGGGTTCACTACTTTGGGGATAGTGAAGCATGTGGATGCCAAGAATGTTACCATTCTTGATCAGTCCCCTCACCAGCTTGCTAAGGCTAAGGAGAAGGAGCCCTTGAAGGATTGCAAAATCATTGAGGGTGATGCTGAGGATCTTCCCTTCACCACTGATTATGCTGATAGATATGTTTCTGCTGGGAGGTAAATTGCACTCTTTAGTTCCTTAATTTTTTTTTTAGTACTACCGACTCTATTACATTGTAGTATCTGTTCATACATACTTTCTCAACCTATTAAAGCACAACCTCTCATGTGGGAGAGTCACTACATGCCATCTGAGCACATGATGCTTGGCCACGAATTGGCACATGATGCCTTTGATCTTATCCTTGAAGACATTCATCAACTAGCTAATGAATTTAGTTGTATTAGCTTTTTGTTTGTTAAGCGATCTGCGAATTAGGCTGCCCACAAGTTGGCTAGGGAACCCTTATTTAGTGCTGATTGCAGGGAATGGATTTCTTCCCCTCCCTCTTTTCTTCTTGATGTAATCTCTTCGGACTGTCGATTTTATAGGTGTTTCATTTGGTTTTAAAAAAAATAAAAATAAAAAATTCTATGGATTTTATAAAATTTGGATCCATTTCTCAAGTGCTTCATACTTGCAGGGGGCAATGTTAATCTTGCTTTACTGTTCCAACTTTCTTGGATGTTCACAAAGGAACTGGGACTGATTAGACTTTTCCATAATGCCCACTAGTTTTGTAAATTTTAAGCTATATTAAACTACCTGCTTTCTTTAGATTTTGCTATGGATATATCACCTATGGTTTTCAAATTTATGTGTAGCAATCAATTCTATGACAACTTTTTCTTTGGGTTTTTGCACATTTTGTTAACAATGGTTCATGGAAGTGTTATTTTTAGCAGAAGAGGTGAAAGATACCTTCTTGATGTGATAGCCAAGTTCACATGTATTTAGTAAAGAATATAGGGAGTGGTTCATTAGTACTCGTATTTAGTAAAGAACAAATGTTTTGTGATAGATATTGGTAATGATTTAAGTTGGGTATTTCCTCTTTTATGAAAATCCTTTACGTGGAGTTTTCATACTCGTGTTTCTAATGGAAAAAATATGCTTTTTCTTCAGTATTGAGTACTGGCCAGACCCACAGCGTGGAATCAGGGAAGCATACAGAGTTTTAAAACCTGGAGGAAAGGCTTGCCTAATTGGTCCTGTTCACCCAACGTTTTGGCTGTCACAATTCTTTGCTGATGTCTGGATGCTCTTTCCAAAGGAGTCGGAGTATTTTGAGTGGTTTGAAAAGGCTGGATTTAAGGATGTCCAACTAAAGAGGATCGGCCCAAAATGGTACCGTGGGGTTCGTAGACATGGTCTGATCATGGGCTGCTCCGTAACTGGTGTAAAATCCGACTCTGGAGACTCACCGCTGCAGGTAATTCTTCTTATCTAAATTTGCTTGAAATTAAAATATGCAATTTTTGTTATTTGTTTCATGCCATTGGCACCGTAAATCATGCTCTTACCTTGTCATATATTGAATATTGCTCAGCGTAATGTTCTTGCAACCCATAGCTTAATATGACTGCTATAATTTCTGTCCAAGAAAGCAGTCCTTTTTATTCATTAGTGACTCTCCATAGGACTATCAACTCTTTCTTAGTATCGCACAACATGAATTTGTCCCCCCATGCTATGAGTCATTGGTTTAAACATGAGCAATTGGTGGCAAATTTCTATACAAATTATCGTGTAAAAATGCGAAATCTTTTTGCCTGGAAGGATGCCAAGATCACACAATTCGCGCTAAAATTGTATTTTTCCCCTTCAGTTAACATAGTCATTTATTCGATTCTTCACTTGCAGCTTGGTCCAAAGGCCGAGGATGTCTCAAAGCCCGTGAATCCGGTTGTGTTTCTTCTGCGCTTCATGCTGGGGGCCATGGCAGGAGCATATTATGTTTTGGTTCCCATATATATGTGGCTCAAGGATCAGATCGTTCCAAAAGACCAACCAATATGAGAAATGTCAGAGAAGATCTCGTAGTTTCCTGGTTTTATAGATGTTAAACATCTTAGGTGAGCTACTGTCCTAATAATAAATGTACTATTATATGAATGTGTGGTGCTTTTAGCTACTGTCAGTAATATGCTCATGTGTGTCATGTATTATACATGATGCATGTCTCCCTGTATTGAGCTCCATGTCACAGGTTGTCTAATTTGCCACCACTTATCTCTCCCCGTAGTATTTAATATGCTAGAGTTAAAAACTTTTCAGGCAGGGTAGAGAGAGTGAATGATAGAGAAAGAGAGAGAGAGAACCTTCTCTTTAAAAAAAAAAAAAAGATGGTGTATAGTTAATTGAATTGTGGATTTCATTTGTGTAAAGTCGAAACAAGTAAAATTTGTTTTAAGGTGGGGAAGCATGAAAGGCAGGCAAGTGTAATATAAAAAGAAATTATGAATTGATATTGAGGAACGAACTGTGAAGAGTAATACAAGTTGAGTATTACAAAGGAAACTCTACACTCTAAATGTTGGCGATGAAAGAAATCCAAGGCACACCCAAACTTCCCTTCAATTCCTCACTAGCGTCTAGGGAGCTTAGGCTTTAGCCACCCTCCTTGGCCTTCTATAACGGTATAACCTTCCAAAAGCAAAACAAGGGCTGGCTTGGTGCGGTAGGTACAGCCTCTTTTATTTCTTTTTTTGGGTAGGGTAGCTGGGTAGGTATACTTTTAAGTGGATGAGATGAGAATTCCTTCACTTCCTGTACACCACATATATCAGTTTATACATAATATAATAGATAGAAACATAATAAACAAACCATACTTCCGCTGTAAAATGGGATTCAAAATTCAAACTCATTGGATCACGCTATTCTGCAGCAGACTAAAGATTTCACAAAAACAAAAAATGGCATTTCCCAAAATCAATGAAACATCATCATCATCATCATCATGTCACTTCTAAAATAAATTAAGTCTAAAAAGAACCGTGGCAAGTCGTTCAGCTGCCAAAACTAGCTGGATCGTTTTTATCT
>CM008337.1:1847294-1858331 GCA_002525835.2 Ipomoea batatas | reverse complement strand
CCACTTCAATTGCTTGCTTTCACAAGGACGGCATTAAGCGATGCACCTTGTTCTTGTCACTGTTCA
This sequence comes from Ipomoea batatas, assembly GCA_002525835.2. Lineage (NCBI taxonomy): Eukaryota > Viridiplantae > Streptophyta > Magnoliopsida > Solanales > Convolvulaceae > Ipomoea > Ipomoea batatas. Next base: position 1,858,265 of record CM008337.1, on the reverse strand, counting down.
GTGAGGCAGAATCCAGGGCATTTATCCCCCAAAACCGTGGAACCCTCAAATATACCCCCCATTTGATAGCAGATAACCAGAAAAACTACATCATCTGGAATATCAAACACACAGACCGCTAGTTCCCACAATCACCCCTGATTAGCTACAAGTTTCAAGCTCTCTTCAGGGAGTGTCCATGAATGCAAATGCCCTACAGAATCTCCACTCAACAACTGTTTCAGATCACTGGTAAGGTAGAGTGCAGTAACAGGATGTTTATGACACTTTAATACCTTGTGAAGGATTAACTTGTATTCAGGTGCTTTATCTCCAAGCCTTAACCCCCCAGTTGGATTCCCACTTGTTGGTTTACTTTGGGCACACTCCTCACTTGAGCAGTGTACCATTTTCCAGACCTTAATTGCTCCACTCTGGTGACCAGAAACATACCACTTAGTTTCAAGCCAATCAGAGTTTGTACTACCAGTAAGTGAGAGAATAAAGTCAGATGGAAGTTGTGATGTGTTGACCACAGCAAGGCAGTCACCATTGATGCTCCAAACCGCAAGCATAATACCAGCTGCAGTCACAATTTCCCCAGTTAAGTCGTTAACATAAATGGCCGAAACAGGTGAAGGAAATTCGGGTAGCTGCCTAACAAAAACCATGGAGCTAAGATCCCACAATATAACAGTACAATCATCTGATCCGCTCACTATCATCATGTAAGGCTGGCTAACATTAAGGCATGTGATTTTGCTTGTATGGGCACAAAGAGCCTTCTCCAACTGCAAGTGTCTTAGGGCTCGAGGTCCACTATCTTTGCCTATTCTCCAAATACAAACCAACCCATCATCACCTCCTGTGGCCAGAAGACAACCATCAAGACTAGCACCTACACACTGTATCTGGTAGCCACCATGAAGATTCTCATGAGTAGAAAGAAGTCTATCTTGATCATAGCTCATAAATCTCAAACTACGGTCAGGGTATCCCCATGAAACATACTTAGCATATGTTCTAGGTTTCAGGAAGGTATTAGCTCCAGCCACAAGAATTTTGTCATTAACAGTCACAATCTGAGATATAGAAGATGCGCTCTTACGGATCTCATGTGGGACAAGATGCAAAGAATGCTTCAGTGGATGCGGAGGAAGCTTTCTATCGGACCGCCTCTTCACGTGAGGTTTGAGGAACAACTGTTTTGGTGTCTGCCCAAAGTGATTAATTTGGGCAAGAATTGAAGCCTTCATTGCTGGATCAGTGACTGAGTCGATATCAACACTGCCTTCATAAGTATAATGATAGAAAACATTTACAGCTTCTTCAGCAGCCTATCAACAACAAAACAAGGATTTAAATGTTAGTATATCAAAAGGATAACAAGAGAAGACAGACACAGAACCACCTCTCCCACCATCATATAGTAGCAAGTAATATGCGTTGCTGAGCGAAATTCATTTAGGAGTATTACAGACAGAGAGAAAATTAAATATGAATCACAATATTAGAATGCCATGTACCTTCCCCCTCTGTTTACAACCAAAGATGAGATCAATCCAGTGATGTAAATTTTCAGAAACAAAATCAGACTCCAAAGCTTCTCTATGCCTCCTGATGAACTCTCTAGTACTGCCTTTGGCCCATGGAGGTAATAGAACACCACCAACCTGAGAAAACACCATAAGTATGAGGATATATAAGGATCTAAATAAACAGAATGAGCAAATCTTTGAGGAAACTGCATCCAAAAAGGACAAAAATCAAAATCTACTATGAGGATGTAAAGAACTAAGCAAACCTTTTCCCCTGACTGCTTCTCACCCAACTCAAGATTGAACCTGTTCTCTAGGAATTCTGGCAAATAGAAAAACTCCGGAATCAATTCCTTAACATCAGATGTGTTTCCTTTCCCAGCAGCACTTAACCATGTATCTTTTATACTATTAAAAAGACGGTCAGCATGATCAAATTGTCCACCCTGGAGCTTCTGATTCTCAACACTAAAGGGTGGAAGGCGGATGAGGTAGAAAAGGACAATTCCAGCGCTAGAATAGTGAGAACCATAATGGAACTTAGGAACCTCTGGATCATCCCAGCTCTCATATCTGAGGCAAATGAAAAAAAAAAAAAGTATTAGAGAAGATAAATAATCTCCTCCAAGCAGAGAGTAAACAATATGGACAAATATGCAAAGGGCTTGACCTACCTTTTCCTGAACTCCTCTTCGCCTTCTCCTGTTTGACAACCAATTGGTTTGTCAAGCCTACGGAAAGTTTTGGGGTTCGTCAGGTCAAGATTTTCACTCTCATAATCAGCCAGAACCCAAGGGAACACTGGATACTGGGTAAGATCACTGTATCCACGACCTGCAAGGGTGTTGAGGTGCATGAGGTACTGGAAATTGCTTATCTCTCCATTCTGCCACCTCTTTGAGAATGATTTAGCCATAACCTTAAAGAGGCGACTGCCTTCATTGCTTTCCTGCTTAATTGAACCTGAAATTGTTGTATCCAACCTGCTTGAACAAAGGACAACTATTATGAAACTTGAAATATTGGTTACAGGTTTGAAAATCAACAGAGAGCAGGTCTGACAGATAATACATAACCACCATTTGCAAATTCTACCAAATTACTTAGAAGATGAATATACATAAACCAGAAGACCACTAACATCTCAACTAAAAAATTCCATATGTTACCTAGAACAAAAAAGAGATTTTATAAGTAACGTCCAGACTTGTGCTTCCTCATTTGCACTGAAGCCTAATATCCTAATAGTGCTTCAACTATTTGAGATAAATTATTTAAGAAAGTCTTTTCAAACTATTGATAGTTATAATAATAGGAAGACTACTACAACTATTGCTCAATGGAGGTATCAACTACATAAAAACCATTACTCCATTTCTTTAGAGCTGTTCCCTTTGAATTTTGCAACATTTTATGTGAATTGGATAAAGTTCTACTTCTGGTGCTTTTAAAGTCAACAAGAATCATGTATTGTACTACTTCGTTGCCTATCCGTATTTATCTATCAGGAGACGAACACGTGATGACCCCAAAATTTTAAAAATCATTAAACGGTAGTTTCAGAAATTTAGGATTAAAATTTGTTTATCTTAAGAAAGTAGTCATTTCCATTGGCACACCCTGAAAATGAAAAAAGACTGCTTCCAGCAAAACAGATGAATAAAAACCCAAATTTTAGTGACCTGCTAGGTAGTGTAGACAATGAAGTGTCTGATGATCCTACACCACATTCTCAAATAACATATAAAGAGTGAATGCACATTATTATTAGCTAAACAGTAAAAGAAGAGAGAAGACAGCTGGAATTTGGAAGTGAATAACGTACATGCTATTTCTTGGAAGATTCATGGCTACCAGATTTTTGAAAACTTCCTCTCTTTCTCTTTTGTGGAAAACCAGAAGGTCATTGCAACCATCCATGCTAAAAATCTCAATTGCAACAGGGCGAAGTTGGTAATCACGCTTCAAAATTTCATGGACACTATCAAGCTTCCACATACGCCAAGGATGAGGCACATTACCATTACTACAAACCCTTTCCTTTCCCCATGCACCACCATTGTATGCCCATGCCCTACCTCCAACATAAGCCTTAGCAGTTGCAGCCCAAGAAGAACTTGACTTAGAATGTGAATCCATACTACAAGAGAAGTCTTTCTTAACGCCCAAAGCCTGATCAATAACTGAAAGGTCATCTTCACTTTCTTTTTCACATATACACCCAGATTCATCAATATAAAAGTTCTCAATGACATATAGCGACAGTTCCCCAATCAGAAAAACGCCATCATGTTTATCAAGACCCAACACTCTTTCACAGTTATATTTGCACCTTATCTTCTCAAAAGGTTCCAAAAATGGTCTGATCAAGTATTCACCATTATCATTTAATTCCTTCTCTGATTTTTCCCCTGACATCCTAACATCATCAATTCTTGCTGATGAAGACTGCCTCGGAGATCCAAGATCAGATCTTCCCGGTAGGCTCTCATCTTTTCGGAGGGAAGCAGTGCTGGATTTTACACCAAATGCAGCTGAGCTCAGACTTGCTTCATTAATACTGCTATCATGGTCATTCCAACCAGTTTTACTGGAAGCTGCATCCTTGAACTCATCAACCTCTTTGAAAATTGACCCACCATACAGATCACTATCAAAAGTATCCTGTCGAGGATTATCAGTCAGAAGATTGAAGAAATAATCTGATCCAGCATCAGAAGCATTCAAATCATTTTCAGTCTTCTCCTTGTACAATTCTAGCTCCCCTAACTCAAATTGTCCGTTTAGAACATTCTGAATAGTGTCAATTTTTAATTTGCAGCGTTCAATCTTCTTGCGCTTCCTATATGGACCTTCAATGGGGCAAAGTTGCCACTCAGGTTCATCACCTGAGAACAATTTACTTACTGGGAATATTCCTCGCTCATGTACAAGTTGTTGAAGGTGACTTTGCCACTCACTTTCAGCATGCATTACCCAGCCATACTTATCCTGGCGAATAACTCTTAGTTCAGTAGCCATTGCATCACGAACTAATTCAAGTGCAATTCTTCGTTCATTAATCTGCTCCCAGTGTCTAGCATCTAACTTTGAATTGTCCTTCAATTTTCTTCCAGTTTCTTTCTTACGGCGACTATCTATGCCTTTAATCCTCACTCCAGGAAACTTTGTTGACCCTGTAATGTACTGAGCCCACATCAGTGCAGCAGACTGTTCCAGTACTTTATTAACCTCCTGCTCAGAACTATGAAGCCACTCAAAAAAGGCAGATAAGTTTCCAGTCAAAAGCTTGTCAAAACCACCACGTAGAACATCATAAGATCCTTGATTTGGTTTAGAGGCAAGCAAGTCTTCAAGTGCAGCTCTGCGATGCACCAGAAGATACTTAAGAATATCAACAGCCATGCTTTGTACATTCCGTCTCTGATCACGGAGAAGAGAGATTAGATTTATGCAAAGACAGCAATTGATATCAGTGTCAATGTTGCTTGGACAGAATATTATCCGCCTATTAGCAACTAGAAGCTGTAACACTGTGGAAATATCAACTCCACTATCTTCTGGTGATGAGTTTATTGGAACTCTTTTCTTGGACTCAATTTGCAAGCCTAAACTTGAGAGTAGTTCATCTTCTTCTATGCTTACCAAGAATAATGGAAGGAAGCAGAACAAAATCATTCGATTTGTATTTTTCAAAATTGCATGTATATAAGCATCAAGTTGCCTGTTTCCTCTTCCAATAGATAAGATCCCCTTTCCAGTTGGAGCTGCTTCTTCAACACGACCATCTTTGTTTGCCAATTGTAACATAGACAACAAGAATTCCAGAGTCTTCAGTACACTAGAAGGTCGAGGGAAAGCACCCATATACACTCTGTCCACTATCATCCAGCATAATGCATCTAGATTCAAAGACCAACGGCTCTTATCCAGCTTTTTCTCATTTTCCTCATCATCACGCAAGAGACGTCTTTCAAGGAAGTTCATCAATCTAATAAGCCACAATCCCTGAAAGGTCAAAATAGATTCAACATCAATATTTAATGGAGCACTCTCCAGTATACCCTCGATGATAGGCACAGCTTTCATTTGCTCAGTCAATAAACCAGATAGAACTTCAGCCATGAAATCTAAAACAGCAGTGGCTCCAGCAGAGCATGGACCACCACCATAGCCTGAATCATCCACTTCAAGAAGTAGCTTGGAGCTAATTGTAAACATTGTGTTGGCAGCATATTGTCCTTGAGAACTGGACTTTGTGTCTGAAGAGGAATCAACTTCACTGAAGGATGCATAAGACACCATAGATGGAGTGGAAGCAATTTGGCCTTTATTATCATTGTTATTAGCAGCACCCAACCAAGATGTCAGTGCAACTACTGGTGATGAATAAGCCGTTAATGGGCTTTTAGAATAAGATCTCTCGGATAAAATAGGAGATTCAACATTGGTAAAAGATGCAGTACTTTGTGAATCTGCTTGTGCAGTAGGATCTAGAGAGCTCTTCATATCACGGAAGTTAAACTCATTGCTGCTGGTAGTGGAGGCAAGGTCAACCACTTCACAATCCAGTGTCGCACTAATTTGTGCATCTTCCTTTGCCTCTTTTTTCAAATCCTTCTGGTCTGAAGAAACAGAGATCTCTCCTTTATCTCCAGTAACCTTGTTTCGCATCTCTCCTTTATCTCCAGTAACCTTGATTCGCATCTCTCCTTTATCTCCAGTAACCTTGATTCGCATCTCTCCTTTATCTCCAGTAACCTTGTTTGGCACCACTAGCATATCTTCTGAACTGGAGCTCACCTGTCCTGGTGGAAAGCTTCCCAAACTTATAGAGCTTTTGGCTGACTGTTCCTGTTCATGAGGCATGCTAGAGAATGTATTCTGGGAACTACAAGTTTCATCACCATCATCTACCAGTGTCTTTTCTTCGACAGTAACAGAGAGTTGTTTTGCCATTTTCACAGCATGAGAAGCCCTACATATCAGAGAATATTCAGCTCAATTCAGAACAGAAAGCATATAACAAAGATGAGCTTTTTCAACAAGCATACAAAGAAAAGCATTTTACAATATACCTGACACAAGAAAAATATAAGTCAATACAGGTCTCAAGAAATTCAGCACGTCGGCAAACAGCAGAGAATGGAGGACACATTTTTGCTAGATCAACCATGAACCTAAGGACAGAGGTAGCAGCAGCAGGGGCTGAAGCCTCTCCACCCATTAAGCGTGCAGCATAAGTCTTGTGCACCAGTGCTTCGCCTTGAAGCTCCCCTGACCAGTCTGTATATTCATCTGCAAGCTCTGCCACAATGCCAGCACTAATTTGGGAAAGATTACCAGTTTGATGGGCTAGCATTGCCCGCATACACAACCTATCAAAAGTTGCCTTTGCCATGGCAATCACAGATTCCAACAGCTCTGTAAATTTTAGCTCTCCATAATTTCCATCACTAGGCATAAGGGCATGAAAGTCCAGCATACGAACTTCAGGGAGTCTTGGATATACTGGCTTGTCAAATATCAGACAGAACAGAATATAATATATATCAGGGGAATCATAGAAACTGGGAAGCACCCTTGCCAAACCTTGATACCCTCCACTTGAGCGAAATTTAAGTGCAAATGTAGGAGAAGATACAAGACACACACCAAGAAGAGTCATGACCCATCTCATACTTGTAGGATGAACAGCTTCATCAAGAAAGTAAGTTATTAGTTTTGAAGAAACAATTTTATGCCACTGCTCAAGCAACTCCTCTGATTTAATGGTCACCTGTAAATCAATAAGCATCTCAAGCAACATGTTTCTTACAATGACGTGTTTTCCCATTGACTCTCGGTTGATTTGATTGCGTGACAAAAGCTCTGGGGGATCAAATGACATGATCACAAACCTAACCACCTGTTCCAATTCAGATGGAAGAAACCCATCTTCTAAGATCACACCTAGTAATACAACAAACTTCTCTAACACGGGAACTTCAACATCACCTCTTTGCAGAGTCACAAGCAAGTGTTGAACAAGGTTAATTCTGCGGAGAATTGTCAGGTTGTGATTCCTGTACCAATGCATTGAAACCAGATTTTCTAGAAAGCCCAATAAAGCAATTTGAATTGGAATTGGCGCTGTTACCCATACAGTCCAGTCCAACAAGACATGCTCAACCATGTCAGCATTCGAAAGGACGATGCAATTTGAAGTTTCAGCAGGCATGTCAGTATTTTCAAGCTCTGAAAAATGACTGAATGAATCTTTTGGGGCAGAAAAATCATCCATGTCTCCATGGGATCCTACTGAAGAAAATTCTTCCCTGAATTTTGAAAAGCTAAGGACCTCAACGTCACCCTCACTAATGGCTGATGTAGGTGGTAGAATCTTCTGAGCAGCCTCCAATTTTTTGGGTTCAGAGAAAGATGCCTCACAAGCAGCAATTTGGAAAAAGATTTCAAGTGACTGCATATCAAACAATGACATTCTTCTGTGCAGGAAAAGAGCAAGCAAGTGGTATCCTCTATATTGTTGCATATCTCTCACATTTTGAGGATTCTGATGAAGTGTACATGCAAGCAACATCAAAGCCATATGCAGCATGTCCCTAGTCTCAGCAGCTTCAACAAGAGCTAGAACAACAGCAATGCCACCAATTGGACGAATTGTCTCTCCAATGACACAATGTTTACAGATATAGACATCGCCAATCAGTCGCCCAAAGCGAGGTATACCTATGAGGGACCCAGAAGAACCAGGAAAAAAATTTAATTCAAGAAAGTGTAGTTAGTAAATTTGAGTTTTCAGATATGTCAACATTTTACAGATCATAAACAGGAGAAGATTACTATTTACTCACCCCCAATAGGAGATGCAGCAGCTGACATAGGATCAACTAGATTGAGCACAGACAGAGTTCCAGAAGCACGAAGAAGTTCTGTGCTTGTTCCCTCAAATGAAAATATGAGCTTTTTGCCAGAAAGCTGAAGCGAGAGGTTCCCTAATTTTTCAAAATCCCAAACAATACCACTTCGATCAGCATTAGAACTCCTTTGCTTGCTGGCATTATCAGCCTTCTGAGTTGTGGAAGCCAATGGCATGTCAGTGTCCAAAGAGTCTAAAATGGCCATACTGCCCCCACCACAGGCTTGATTAGGAACAAACTGCAACAAATCAGTGTCCTGGAATAGCCCCCTATATCCTCTCCCAAGGATGTACATAAAACAGATAGAGCCAGGCGAAAGAACTTCTTCAAAAAGATAGCAAGATCTAAGTCTCCACGACAAGTCACTAACCCTTGCACAAGTAACAGGTGTTCCAATGATTACCTGCAACGACCTTCCGGGTGGGGATGGAGAGTATCCTAGTCTCCCTGTGTGTCTTAGCTTCCCATTAAGATATACATAAGCAATGCTAGACTGGAAGAGGCCAGCCAAAGCATTTGGTTTGCTATGAACAACAGCAAGGTGATGCCACCTACCTTCCTCCATTTCTAACCCAGAAAATGACAAGGATGAAGAGTTGCTAGTGGCAAGAGTAAGAACACCATCCTCCTGAAGACAAATTTCTGCATAGAAAGCATTAGAACTTTCTGCATCTCCAACAGAAAATATCCGTAAAACATGTGGTCCATGATGCTGTCCACCAGCTACTGCCTGCTTTTTAGAATATCCAGTTCTGGATGCTTCAGCCTCCTTTGCCTGTGATTTGAAAAACTTCCGAAACTGAAACCAACATATAAAAGAATAGCCAGCAGCAGGTGGCCAAGATCTTTCCCCCAGTGGCACTTGAATTGAAGCATGCCCCATCTTGCTCATGTCCATCTCTATAAATGGTGCCAGTGAAACATCTTCTGAAGCAATGTCCTCATTAAGAATCAATTTTTCCATCATATCTACAAGAAAGCGTCCAGAAGTAGCAAGTCTCATTTGAAGAATGTATCTAACAAGAATTCGAAGTTCAGATGTTGATAACCTGTAACAAGAGAGTACACCATTCATCTTACCAGACGTAAGATTAAATTGAAATGTATAATGCAATTAGTGATATCAAAGAGAAGTTCTAGACTAGATAGAGGTAGTTACCTATATGCCCCAAGGACTTCTACAATTTTCAGAGCGTGAGATAGCAATGGTGATGAGCCAGATAGGAAGGGATATATCATCTCAAGTAGAAGTTCCACACACCCTGACAACACCGTAGCATCAATTATTAACTATTCTATTAAAAATTATTTTCAATATGAAATAAAAGATAATAATATTCATCAGATTCTTACCTACAGATGTTAGGTTTTCTTGGTTGAAGGAACTTGCACGAGCAAGCTTATCAAGGAGGCTTAATACCTCCAATTGCAACTTGGGAGTAAACCGCAATAGATTACGTAAAAGCACTCTAACAGCACCAGCATTGTACACCCGTTCATTTTCAGGGACAACAGAACCAGAAGATGTAATGAGAAGAAAACAAGCTGACTCATTGTCATTAGTGCGAGACAATGCGGCATCTTCTGACATCAGAAATGGTGGAAGCACCATCTCAAGAGAAAGTTCCAATAGAAGCTGTATAACTTGCCTTTCACAATCGACACAAATTAAACCAGACTCCAAGAGAAGATCATAAAATGTGTGAGAGGATATAATAGCATGCAACTTTGTCCTGTTAACAGCATTGTCACAAACTGCAGCTGTCATTACACGCAATAAATATGTAAACACCTTGATGTAAATGGCTGAAGAAGACTGGTTTGCCAGTTCTCCATCAGTTTGGAAACTATGGAGTGTGGTTAATAGAAGAGAGAACCCAGTTGATTCACCAAAGACCCTCTGAGCTGAATTATTAACCCCTAGAATGCGCCACAAAGCTCCAAAGATGTCACATTTTGCATCATCTTGAATTCTGTATTGAGATCCCAATGCACTTGTAACTATTCCACTTTTTAAAATGTCAACCACTGCCCCCAACTCCTCTGGATGAGACTAAAAGAAAACCAAAAAAAAAAAAAAACGAAGGAATTATAGCATTTTTGGCACTTAAAAGTATATCCAGAAGAAAGAACGAGCTGCATATAGGAGATAAGTTTTGTATTCCCCATAGTTTACAGGAAAGTGGGAAACTAGCTGTAATTACTAAAAGAAACCCAGGCCAAGTATGCTCTCAGTTATAAAAGTTAAATGAAACAATGACCTATGGCCCAAGCATAAGGAGCTCAATTTCCATTAAGAAAGATCTCAGGTTCAAGCCTTGTAAATATCCAACAGGCATTTAGAAAGCTTCCGTCCCATATGGGATCTGAAAATAGTTGGGCTAGGAATTAGTTGGAGCCCGTTGTGACTACCAAAAATACCAGGGACTCTCTCTTACTATAGTATAATAAGAAGAAAAAAAACAAAAGTTGCATGATGCCATGAGAGACTACAGACAAGAAGGAGATGGCAGCATGTCTAACAGGAAAAACTA
>CM008337.1:1824893-1834916 GCA_002525835.2 Ipomoea batatas | reverse complement strand
ACTCTATTACAGTGTAGTATCTGTTCATAAACTACTTTCTCAACCTGCTGAAGAACAAAGAGACAGCAACGCCTCCACTGAGGCTCGAACCCACCACCTCCCGTATACAGGGAAGAGTTTGATGCCACTAGACCACAAGGCCCTTGGCCTTGATTATTTAAAACAGATTTTCGAGTAGTTGCTGGGTCTCTTATGTAAATCAAAATTATTTATGAACATATTAATGTGTTGATGTCAATTTAACAAGCAATGATGATTGTGATTGAACCCAATCTTTAGCAAAATTTTATCAATTGATGATGGGAATAATTGCTAATGGCTGTAATGAATGTTGGGATGTGGCTTAATTTTGATGGGTCTTATGTTACTTGTTCTTGGGCCAGCTAGGTTTGGGTGTATTCCAATTTCCAACATATAATAGTCATTATTTAAATGTCGTGTTTTGAATGATTAACTAAATGTTCAATGAGACAAGAGACAGCAGACAAGTTAAACTATCACTATAACTCATAAAAGACACCAATAAAGGCAAATTGTACTATGGACCATGTCTATTTTACATTGTGTATCCTGATCCAAAAATAATCATAAGATTTTATACATGCAATTAATCATTTTTATACATGTAAACAAATTGAAAACACATATTAACTCTGGTTCATGGTATAACAATTGATCAGCAAAGAAATAACTCCAATTGTTATACCATGGACCAGAGTTCATATAGATTTGTGAACCTTGATACAAAAATTTTATACCTTTAGTCAACACATTTTGCTGTACATATAAACAAATAACTTGATAATTGTTGCACATAATATCTACTATACTAATAAGAGCCAAAGAGAGTTAGGCCTAAAATGGGTAAAAAAAATGGCGGTCAAATTATTTAATCAAATGGATGGTTCAGATGAATTATTTAATCAAATCGATGGTTAAGATAATTCAGATTAATATTATTAATAGAGATTACCTAATTTAACCTTACTTTTATGATTATCCGTTAAGTTTTCCGTTAAATATTTTTTTCTCCGTTAATATTCCGTTAACTTTTAACTTACTCATTAATTTCTATAAGAAAGGTCTTAGGTTCGAACCTCATCTCAATCAAATTTGACATAATTAAGTTTCTCACTCTATTTTACTCTTATTAAATTAAATAAATTAGTAGCTACAAAAAAAAAATGATACATATGTATTTCTTTAATTTAGAATTATGTGCCTACAATACCTTTATTAGAAAAAATTATTCATTATCACAAAATTAAATTAAATAAGAGAAATAATTTCATTAGTTATATTGTCTTTATTTTTTCTCTAATGCAAAGATTCTTTACATTCAAATTTATCAATTGATATTCATTACATTGTCCATTATCTTATTTTTACAATATCTTGTAATTAAATATCAAAGTTATAGTACAAAATAATGTTATATATTTATTTACCAAGTATTTTATTAATACTATGAAAAAAATTTAAAATAGTTTGAAACTAATTATATTAACTACTTGGGGATTAGTTGACAAAGAGAGTACTCAAATAACCCAACAAATTGAAGCGGAATCGCTCTATTTTACTCTTATTGAATTAAATAAATTAGTAGTTACACCAAAAAATGATACATATGTATTTCTTTAATACCATGAAAAAAATAAAAAAAAAAATAGTTTGAAACCAATCATATTAACTACTTGGGAGATTTGTTGACAATGAAAGTACTCAAATAACCCATTACCCAGCAAATTAAAGCGAGAAACTACTTTTTAATATCTTTGGAATATATAATATTTTAAATTTTCAAATTCTTATTAATTTATTTAATCTTTTTTTTCCACAATAACTCATTCAACAATAATGGTTGAACCAAATGAACCCCAAACAGAACACCTAAAAGGAAAGTTCATAGCTCCTATATCATAATCTTATTGCATGACGTTGTCATCTATGCTACCAACAATAACCGAATTGCAAATAACACACTACCAACAAAAAGGAAGAGAACAAATAGTAAGATGAAGACAATGACAATGTTACTCAAAAGAGAATTAAGAACACTTAGAAAAATTCAAATGAAAAGTAGTATTTATTTAGACTATCATTTTTAGACCAAATATTTATTAGACTATCGATTTTACAAAGTTGCAAACATTTATTTTAGTAATAATTATAATGAATTTTCTATATTATCTTGGATTCATATACTTTGAGTTAGATATTTAAATAAAAAAATTCGACATTCAATTACCCATGTATAAACTTCTCCTATATAATCTTGCATTGATACACTTTCAAATATTCATTTAAATATAAACATTGGGCATTAACCCATACGCGCAATGCGCGTATAAAACTAGTAATAACTATAAATACAGAAACCGTCAACTACAAACACAAAATGTGACAACTACATATATTGAATTTTAAGGTTTTTTTTACCAAAGTCTACAATGTAAAGTAAACCTTAGTCCATAGTATAATTTGCTAGAATAACTCTAATTAAGTTAGTTAAATTGTTGATTTAATAATTACAGCCCACAAAGTTACAAGTTTAAATTCTAACACGTGACGACCTTTTGAAGGAAATTTATTTAATGCACACTCTCAGATAGTGACTGATTATACCAACATATCACGAATAGAAGATGAAGCAGAGATACAACTTTGAGTGAACTGGTTTTTCTCATTAAATTAGAGCTTATATTAACAAAAAAATAAGCATATTACAGTACAAAATTTTGTCACTAAGATAGACAATGCTGGAGAGAATTCAAAAAACTGATTTTTCTCCCTCTTAACATTTTTGTTTTGTTTTGGGTCCCCAAACTGCAGGGATGATGACTTGTCCTAGTCTCCTTCTTCAAGGCTCTTGAGTGTGCACCCTGCTATGCAGTTCCAGCATCTCTTGATGATTCGGATCGACCGAGAGAGCGGCCCGACAGTCGCGCAGCGCCCCCATAACGTCGCCAATGTGCTCGTGAAATGCAGCGCGAAGGTGTAGGAGGTGAAGGTCGGCTTTGAATGCAATCGCCTTCGTTAGTTCTGCAATGGCTTCCTTCTCCTTTCGGTTGTCCATCAAGACTGTGAATAGCAGTCGGATTAGTACAGGCCGGGGTGGGAGTCAGGCTGCTCCCGAGCATAATATATACAAATAATAAATGTGTATCTAATCTCGCTATCATCTTAGTCTTTTTTTTGGATGACAAGGGAAACCCGGGCTCAATTCCCGATAGTGTTCACTGCGTAAACCCTGAACCGGCCTAAGGTGTCCATAACTAACCGGTTCAAACCAAAAAGGCCAATAGATCACTCCAACTCAGAGTCGAACTTGAAACTTTGTGGTTACCAAATCAATAATTTGACCAACTTGGTGGGGGTTGTCCCCAGCTTAGTCTTTTAGTTCAAAGGGAACCAGCCTAAGGTGTCCATAACTAACCAGTTCAAATCAAGAAGGCCAATAGATCGCTCCAACTGAGAGTCGAACTTGAAACTTTGTGGTTACCAAATCAACAGTTTGACCAGCTTGGTCGGGGTTGTCCCCAGCTTAGTCTTTTAGTTCAGAGGGAACACGTTCTTCAATTCAATTGGTGCATGGGAAATGGAACATAGGAAGGGAATACAATTCTTACCTGCAGCTCTGTATCTGTATGGGTAAACCCGCAAAGGATCTAACCGAGTGACCATCTCGAGATCTGCCTTCGTGAGGTCCCTATCGCAGTACTCCGATCTCTTCTCGTAGGCAGACGCGTTGTTCTTGGCCTTCTCAATCAGTTTGGTCATCTCGTTGTAGGCGGCCATCTTCTCATTTCTCAGGAAGTGTACACGGGCGAGGCCTTGGTGAGCTCGGGTATGTCGAATTTTGAGGGCATTGATGTAGCAATCAGCTGCGGCGTCTAGATTTTCACAGTCAACATAGACACTACCAAGATTGTTTAGCGCCTATCCCAAATTCAATCAAGAAATAGGATTAGAAAAACGTTATAACTACGAGCATTGCAAATATACGAGTGAAACACACAAGGCAGACAAGTAACAACGTTTGAGAATCTCGGGCACAGAAGAATCATACCTGACCTTTGCGAAGCCTATCTGAAGGGCACCTCAAAGCTTCTTCTAGAAGTGATATAACAGTCGATGAACAAGATGGATCGAGGCTAGAATCGGCCAACGCATATGCTTTCAGGAAAAACGCTTCGAAAGATCTCTTGATGTTTATAGATTCCTCGGCTTTCCTTAGGCCTTCTTCACAATGGCCAGTATCATATAAGATCCAACCCTCGTAAACTAGGCGTTCGTGTTCAGTAGATGCATGTTGACGAGCTAGCTGTAAACTCCTCATTGCTG
This sequence comes from Ipomoea batatas, assembly GCA_002525835.2. Taxonomy (NCBI): domain Eukaryota; kingdom Viridiplantae; phylum Streptophyta; class Magnoliopsida; order Solanales; family Convolvulaceae; genus Ipomoea; species Ipomoea batatas. The sequence goes on along the minus strand of CM008337.1, from coordinate 1,830,572 downwards.
CTTCGGGACAATTCAATCTGTTAAAAGCAAAAAAACAGTTTAACAAACGAATTCGTCGTTATTACAACTGCCAGTAGTTGAAAACCCGAGAAGCATAAGCTACCCCTAAATCCCTAATTACCTAAGTAACAGTAGAGATTGTCTGAAGTAGAGAACCCCTTTCGGGGAATCAGACTCGAGCATCTGATATATCACCGAGAGGGATCCAATGTCATCGACAGAGGACCACCGCTCGTATAATTGCAGCCAACAGTCAGCTTCTGTCCAGTTCTCGACATGCTCTCTCACGAGCGTGCGGAGTTGCAAAGCTGCAACCCGTCCTTCAAACATCCTATACTCGGGGCTAAGAGTTAAGATTGCTTGAACATCACATATGGCCGATTGGTAGTCTTCGATAGTGAGGTAGAAACAAAACCGGAGTTCCAAACACTCCAACGCTAGTTTGAACCCGAGGACCCGGTTAATTTCTGCAAGGGCAGCTTGAGCGTTTTGCTTTCTCATGAAAGATGCAGCTCGATACATGTATGGGTAAGTCAGAGTGGGGTCCAGTTCTGTAGCTCGCTCTAGATCTTCCCACTTCATGTCTCCTTCGCAATATAACGACCGCTCTTGGTGCATCCACCCGAGGGGATTCAAGGAAGAAATGATAGAACTGAGTTTCTCGTACGACCACATTTTATGACCCTTAATGTGACTTATTCTAGCCAAACCAACAACGGAATAAGTATGGCCCGCGTTTAATGCTGCCTCGAAGTGAACTTCAGCATCGTCGTGTTCTTTTCTAAGGAACCTAGCGCATCCCAGTTGATGATAAGCCACCATTTTCTGCTGGCTGTTTTCTGCCGAGTCGACCAGCTGTTCCAAGAAAAGAGCAGCCGTGTCGGACCTCGGGTCTAGGCTCATTGCAACTTCACTCAGCAAGCAATAGAGTGAAAACGCAGTCGGACCGATCATAATTGACCTTTGTTGCCTGTTAGCCTTGCTAAACAGCTCGACTACCTGACTATCGTTAAGAGAGTCGGGGAGTTCACGGAGGATGACCTGCAAACACGATGCAGCGAGTACGGGGGAATTCTCTTGAAGGGCACATTCCATGAGTTCCACGGCATCCTGTCGAGAAGAAACCAGAGAAGCAAGTCTCCTATCACAAGCATCCTTGAGACTCTCGCAACAAAATTTGTTGGCAAATACCAACATTTCCAACAACAGATTCGAGGATACTTCGTCCAGCGTGCCCGTGAGGCTAAAATTACTTATCAGCCTCATAGCCAAGGGGGAAATGTTGTTTTCAGACAAATCTATTTCGTCACAAAACGATTCTTTAAAACTCCCATTAAGCATCGCTCGGAAAGGAGCTGAAAGGCTAGCGATCTTGTGCCTGTCGCACACGATTTTGTCGTGTCCGATTTGAAAAGTAACAGTACTCGAAACAGAATCCTCGAATGCAACCGAAGATGCAGGAGGAGACTTGAAGAATTCCACGGGAGGTATCTCAGAAGCTACGTCTATCACCCCAAACTCCTTCGCGCATTTACCACAAGACTCGAGCAAGTCGGAAATGAACTCTTCACCTTGCTTCTCATACTTCAACCACGCCCCAAACACGAGCTTATCATACACCGTTTCAGCTTTCAAAAAAGCAGAACGGAGGCTTCTCCGCATCAACTTGACTTCCCCGAGACCCTTAAACACCTGAAACTGCAGCAGATATAGATTTGACCTTTTGTCCGGGGAGCACGACTCGAGTTCTTCATGTATTTGGGACAAAACCTCTACATAGTCAACCGGTTTAAAGTACGGTAGAATTGGAGGTTCAGGCACCTTAATCAGAGAGTCCCTAACAAACAACGCAGAATTATTTCAATTACTCATTTATTCAACATTCCAAACATCTAAAGACTGATACAACAATGAAAACAAAGAACTTCAAAGCTAAAGCTTGCTTACATCGAAGAAGGCGACCGAGAGGCGAATTTGGCAAGTTTGCCCCTCTCAACTTGCAGCCATGACTGTGGATTGATGGCTTTCACCTGACTTTCCCTACATGACTCTGAAGGGAAGAAAGTCCTCATGGGACATAACAGATGAAGCAATTCCCAGATCTCCACAGCAACCAGATGGTGTCTATCCAACCATAAATTACTGAAATTGGAAAGAACAAGAAAGAAAACCCCCAAAATAGCAACTCTTCTCTACACACTCACAACCCTAATTTAACCACTGTTCTAGTGTTCTACCCCCACCAAGCTTCTAAAGGATCAAGATCCAATTTTTTTAAGGCCAAGCTAAAATTCCCTATCTGGGTTCATCAGAAAACACACAAACTACAACAAATAAGCCCTTGAATTGCTACTATTGTGGCCAAAGATCAAAGCTTTAGCAATAAAACCCAGAAAGGTCAAAGACCCACCAAAGATCACCAAGATCTCCACCAGAAACACAGCCAAAACCACCTCAACACCAACCAAATCTCCTGAGAACAAAAGCCAGAAACTGAAAGAGCAAACAGGGCAGCCCACTAACCTTGCTTGGGATGTGAATGGAGGGCTCAAACCCAGGTGATATACCAAACCAAACCCACCAATTTGTCTGGTTCCAATTTGGAAATCAAAGCTGAGAGCGTGGTATCAGTTAGGGGGAATCTAACGGAATATAATCCAGCTTGCACTTTCTTCTGTTTGGTAAAAGGGAAAGTTTTTTCCTTTCCTCTTTATCTCTCTTTTTTTCGAAACTGTTAATTTTTTTTTTCTCCTCTCCCTTTTCTTTTCTATTATTCCTCCACAGTTCCACTTTCCTTTTCCTTCCGTTGGAGACCATAAAATAAGCTGCTACAGCTCGTTGAGCCCAAGAAATGGCAGCAACACCAAACAATATCACTGAAAAAGTAAAAGATTGCATAAATTCTCTTTGACCACTTATAAATTAATTAAACAAAATTATAAATTAAAACATTAAGTTTTTTTTTTTTTGAAAAAAAAAAAAAACTTTAACTTTTAATTTTTTTTTTTAACCCATTACCTTAATTAAACCCATAAGAGAGTGAATAGTGATCACCGTTGACGTTCTTTTCAACAAAAATAAGATTAGTTTCAATATGTGATTTAATTGTCTTATCCAAAAAAAAAAACTGTAATTAAATAGAAATAAATACAATAACAATTTTGATTTACAGCAAAAAAAAAAAATTTAAAAAAACCTTCAAAAATAATGCAATGGCCTAAATAAAATACTCCATAACAAATTTCAACTATTCGTACATGTCACTTGTTTGATTTTTGTTAACACATTTTTTTTAGTGTAGTTTACTTTTCATGTGTAGTTTGTGGACTATTACATGTGAGCATGTTTATTTGTGTATACCTTTAAATAGTAGGTGTGAGTCTCCATTGTTATTTAAAAAATAAATAAATTTGAAGGTTATAATTAAATAATTTTGAGAATATTATTGTAATAAATAAACTAAAAATGGACATTTTTCTTGTTTTTATTGAGCTAATAGTATGAGCACTTTCAGTGAAGATAAAGTTTTGTAAGTGGGTAAAAGGCTAAGTTCAAAGTTACTTGCCACGAGTGGTTGTGGAGGTTTATGGCGTCACTAATCTTTCCCCCGCCCGTGGCCACCGGCAACGGTGGTTGCGGTAGTTATCGTGGCTAACGCAATATAATGATGTCAATTATGTGAACTAACTAGTGTTTATTAATTGTATTAATTTAATTGGGTGTGGTGACCGGAGCGAAAGAGACTCATTTATTATCATGTGTTTTACTTATAGAGGTGCTTGCAATTTAGTGAATGAATTAGTTACTGTATCTGAAGATGAAAACTCTGCTCTACACTAACAAAATTTAATTGTATTAATTCTTAAAATACATAAATATTTTAATTTTACATAATCATGAAGAGTAAAAGATTTTGATGAATTATAATTGGGATCGAGTTTGAACTTGTTAACTAAAAGAATGCGTGGTACCTTCAATAGAGTTTTATTAGATTTTGATAAATAATTGTCTTAATATTTCATGGTAGATAAAGATATTAATATTAAAAAATTACAACTTTTAAAATCTCAATATCTCTTCTATGATCTATTTCAATTCCTAATATAATGTAATCGATTAGATGATGATATTCAAATAAGGAGCTATGCTGTGTCCAACCCATAACTGCAGCCTTATGTTGGATGGATAACAAACATTTCGTCAATTCCGAAGATTCACATCTTCTACTTATCCAACAATCTCTACAACATTCCTTCATATTGTGCAGGTGCCGGTGCCACGTTCTCCTCACTACTCTCATATAGCCTCTCCAAAGTCTCATATAGGAAATTGGCTACACTTGAATACTTAATTTTAACGAAAACTTTGGACCGACACAATATAACATTTGATTTGATTTATGAGTTAATAAGAATAGATATTGTATTCAATAATTTTGAATTAATTAATATAAATTGTTGGAATGATATGAAAACACATAAATAGAGAAAATCGTCACATGCATGCCACCATTAAGGAATCGACAACAGGGGCCTTCATGGCCTCTCTCAGTTGGTATAGACAGGAACAGGAAATACTTTTTTTTTTGGTTTATTATTAATTGCACATTTTTGCATTCTATTATTTGATTTAGATAGATGTTAAACAGGTAATACTTAAACAATATTTTTTTGTAACTCATTAAAATCAAGGAAAAAGTGTCAAATAGACCACCGAACTTGTCGCTTTTGTGCAATTGGGCCATTGAACTTAAAAAGTGTGCAATTCAACCATCAAACAAGGAAAATTTGTGCAATTGGACCATTTTTACAAAAAAATTTAATTCAATTTGAGTTAAAAACATTTCAATATTGACTCTCAACTAGTATGGTAGAAGAAAATGCCACTTTTAATACATATATGTTAGTGATATAATTGAATTTTACCAGAAAATTTTTGTAAAAATGGTCTAATTGCACAAATTTTGCTTGTTTGATGATTCAATTGCACACTTTTTAAGTTCAATGGCCCAATTGCACAAAAGCGATAAGTCCAGTGGCCTATTTGGCACTTTTTCCTAAAATCAATTATATACACACTTAACGTGTTAAAAATAAATTAAATGATGAAGTAATTGAGACGAATCAAAATGAAGTTAAACACAAGTTAGTTGAGTAAGTCAACTCTCTTTGTTTTGTTATACAAAAGTTCAACAATTCACATTACAATTTAATAAACTATATTATAAACCAAATATTCCGTAATATATTAGTACGAAGTATGAATAAAAGTTGAAATCAGTAAAACAACCTTTACTCAAGAGAAAAACTTAACATAGAACTCTTTTATAGTTTTATATAACACACATTTTACAAAGGTTAAACTTCCAACTTAGGAATTGCATTAACCATTTGCTTACGAACTATCCCAAATTACTCGGCTAATTTCGTATAAGCGAGTTAAGCACCCAGTTAATCATAGTGTGAGAATAAGCTGGCCAATGGAGTCAGAGGGTGATATAAGAGAGTTAAAGTGGTTATGATTAGCAAAGTTCTTGCATAACCAACAACATATACAACTAGACCTACATGGCTACATAGCATCGTTTAGTTTTAAAGGGCGAAGTAGAATGTCCAGATGCCAGGGGGGTTTCCAAGTTAGTAGGAAGATCCAACAGAAACTGGCAAGTGGCAACAACAG
>CM008337.1:1804140-1824313 GCA_002525835.2 Ipomoea batatas | reverse complement strand
ATTCCTAACCTCTGCCATTTCTGCAACCTCATGTCCTCACCGACCTTCCACATGCGACGACGTAGAGATCTCAATTCCAAGATGGTCTTAAAAAATGTTCATCATTATGCATGCGGAGTTGATTCAGTAGTTAATTTTTTTTTTTAATTCCGACGTTGCCAGTGAAAGTTCGATGAGGACATGATTTTAAAAAATCAACTCCTGAATCAATTGTTTTAATTTTCAATTGGTTTAAAAAATATGTTCATCATGAAGCCAAGCTTTTGCCGGAAAATCACCTGAAATTGAAACAAGACCTTTCGACAAAAATTTTCGGCGAACTACCCAAAGCTTTTCACCAAAACCTCTGTTAGCATATGGAGAGACCCGAGGTAGATGAAGAAAAGACGGAAATGACAACTCTCTGGCAGCCTGCCGACGATAAGCAAGCCAGAGCTCACCACCTCTTAACACCCGGTTCCTTAGAGTTCGAGAAAGAAAGCCATCAATGGCGAGGCTAGCTACCGGAGACGAAACCCATAACATGAAAAAGTCAACCCGATGCAAGTCAAGGTCAGGGTAGAGTTGGTAGAGAAAGTATAACGTGGGTTGGTGGTGGATGTAGATCTCCTTATCCACCCGACCCATTGTCACCCCTAGTTAGTTGGTATAATCTATTAAGTAGTGACTACTTATTAGTAGCAAAAATATATGACCAAACCTTATATAAAAACATCTTACATGAAAAATATATAAAATATTACTTTTAATTAAAATATATTTTTATTTTCATGTATCTATAAAAATTATTACGTAGTATATTTTACATTAAAAAAAATAAATTACACATAGGTAAAATGGCCTTAGGCCATCCATATCAATGCATATTTTGGGGATATTGGAACAATGTTATCAGTGGTGGAGGAGTGAGAGGCCAGGAGAGAGGAGATGAAGAAGCATATGCAAAATGGAATTTATGGTACAGTAAAATTGTACCAAAGAAAAAGTAAACCTGTTGCGTCTGATGCGCGTCAGGCGCAACAGGGGCGCCCAGCGGGCGCGCCTGACCCAACATTTTTTAATTTTTTTAAATTAGATTTGTTTTTTATTTTTTTTCATCTTTTCCCATTTTCTATTTCTTAATCACACTTACAAAAACTCCTCAATAATCATGAAAAAACTTTATTGATAAAGATGCTCCTATATCAAACTTACCCATGTCGGATGGGTAATTTAGCAGTCGAAGTACAAAACTGACCGGGCCACGCGCGAGTAAACGATTAGATGTTGCAAACTTGCTTGAGTATCATGGGCCTAATAGGCAAAAGTGTCCATATGAATTTGATTCACAAGTCACAACTACAAATATGGGCCCGTAAATGGTGATGGTGCAACCGCTACACCACTCAACCGTTACATTTTCTGGCAAATTATGCTATAGACCCGAGTCTATCTTATAATTGGACTGAGTTCATGTTCATAATTTTAGATATTAATATACAAAATTATATTATTTAATATTTACAATTTTTAAACTTTATATTCACAATTTTGTTATATAGATTCAAAAATTGTGTTATACTGTTAAGAGTAAATTGCCATTTTAGTCCAATGACTATTGGAGTAGTGTTAATTGCTATCCGCGACTTTCAAAAATGTTAATTGCGTACCTTGACTATGCATTTTTTATCAATTTTGATCCATCCGGCCAAATTGCCGGCCAAAAGTGGCCGGAAAATTTTAAAGGAGGAAATGTTAAGGGCAATTTAGTCATTTCACTCTTTCTTCTTTCTTCTCCGACCCAATCTCTGCAACCTCCGGCTTCCTCCGTCCCTTTTACCATTGTTGCAGCAATTGTTGCAGAAATTATTCTATATATTCCATGCCAGAACATAAAAGGTGAGCTTTAATTTATGAAAGCCCTAATACATAATGCATCCTATCCTAGATATATTTTGCAGAAAATTATCCATCATTGTCACAGTATTCTTTGTGCTGCTTCAAGCTAATTTCTTATTATTTGTTTATTATTCAATAAATCTATTTTCTTAACGACTCCACCATCATCTGAGACCAGATCTTCTACCATAGGATGTTTCTGTTGAGTTCTGGTCAACAAATCCTTGTAAGTTGCTTTCCTTACAAATTCTCCACTATTGGTTTCGCTGTTTTGCTGTTCAACCCCTTCCATCGCATCCCCATCTGGGAAGCCACACTGGTTGGATTGCATGGTCTTTGATTTTTTCGTGCTCCTTTCGATATGGTCCTGGTCCTCTACTAGATTCGCTTCCGACACGGTGGATTCCGGTTGGGGATTTGCTTCCGACGCGGTGGTTTCCGGTTGGGGATTAGGCAGTGTTTTCGAAAGGGGCAAATTCCCGTTGGTAGTGGAGAGCATATTCCACCACTTTCTCTCTCTAAGCACTCAGGCTTCCAACAATGGATATGTTGGCACCTCTGTCATATGTTTGAATAGATTGGCAAATTCCCGTTGGTAGTGGACTAAACCAACGTTATTGTGTTCAGAAACCACGATTGGCATTTTGGGACCTCTGTCATGGACGGCGCCGGCAACAAGAATGGGGAAGAATGAAAAACAACCTAAAAAGACTAAAATACCCTTATTATTTGGCATATTAAAATTTTCCGGCCACTTTTGGCCGGCAATTTGACCGATGGACCAAAATTGATAAAAAATGCATAGTCAAGGTACGCAATTAACATTTTTGAAAGTCGCGGATAGCAATTAACACTACTCCAATAGTCATTGGACCAAAATGGCAATTTACTCTACTGTTAAATACAGAGTTATGAAATTGTGAATATAGAATTATGAAATTGTGAACATGAACCCGGGTCCATGGTATAATTTTCCATTTTCCTTCTAGCCAATCATTATTTTATGGACCATAATTAAAAAGTACATTTTAATATACTAAAAGTACATGTATTTTATATACTATCAATACGCAAATAATATACTTTTAGTATATTAAAAATGTATTTTATATCCATGATCCACACAACTATACGTGTGGATCATGGTCCATATAAAAATTTTCCCCTTCTAGCCGTCACCACAACTTTGCTACGAGCGACTTATTGAATATTTGAATTATTAGTCGATTCGATCAGCTATGAACAACATAAGCTGATTAATCACATTATAATTTTTTTTTTGCCAATAACAATCACAAGATAAATGGAATGTTTGGTAAATAGTTGTTAGCTGATTGTATTAGTGGGTTTTACTAGTTGATAACATTAACTGATTGTAAAAAAAATATTTTGTAATTAGTTGTTAGCTGATAGATGATTACATTTTGAATTTTAACATTTTGGAACAATAAGCTATTATAAAAAAGCTAATTAACCAAACACTCATATGAGTTGTTTAACCAAGTCAAACAACTAATAGTTGTCAAATAAACTAAAATTAACATAAACTAACTATATTACCAAACACGGTCAAAATATACATAGTACACATTATTAAATAATTATTGCTCTCGTCACTTAAAAAACAAGAGGATGGAATTTACTTCATCCACTAATCACAAGAACAAGAGCTTTGAAATTTGGTTCGTACATGTTTAGCTCACTAGTTCAATATACAGTATTTGAAAGAAAGAATAGAAGAGTATTGAAATTTGGAGACAATCATATTCAAATTAGTCGCGTGTTGATTTGATAATCACAAGATTCAAAATTTCTTTTATTAGGAGCAACTTATTAAATTATTAACCAATTCAATCGATTGTGAACAACATAAATTCATTAATCTTATTATAATTTTTTACCAATTACAATCATAAGATAAAATATATCTAGTACACACCATTAAATAATTATTGTTGTGTTCCTAAAAAAAAAAAAAAAAGGATGGAATTTATGCTTCTTGAAGTATTTAACCAGACAAGTCTAGAACGTTTAGGGACGCGAGAACCCACCTTCAGTCCAGCCTGTCTGCCACGTGTCAATGCATTGCACACGCGTGACTCGACGAATCACGAAGTTTCTTCTCCCCTGTAAGTTGCAACTAACCGCTCCCTGTAAACTCGTATATATTCGTTTTTTCCCTTAGCGTTCACTCATAGCAAAGCAAGTAAACAACGAAACCAAGCGATCGGAGAGTACTGTTAGCGCATTTTCTGAACGGAGGCGAGATGTGGAACCAACCTTACCGGAAATCTGACGTGGAGGCCGGAGGCCGGCAGCTGTATCCTACGATGCTGGAGAATCCGCAACTCCGGTGGTCATTCATTCGCAAGGTGTACTCAATTGTGAGTTTCCAACTCCTCCTCACCGTCGCAGTTGCTTCCGTCGTCGTCACTGTTCACCCTATCAAACACTTCTTTGCATCCACCGGAGCTGGCTTGGCTGTCTATATTGTTCTCATCATCACTCCATTCATCGGTATGCTCCTTCAGTTTCTCTTCCGTCATTATTGTGGTGTTGATTTTTGCAATTTGTTCCTCAATTTCTATTATCGTTTCTGTTTAAATGAATCAATTTGACTAAATTAATTTAAAAACTGTAAATATAAACTTGTTAATATTGTATATCTATATACAATGTATGGAATGCGGAGTATAATTTGTTTTAGGAATTACACTTGCACTATTTTAAGAAATATGTAAATTAAAGTGCATTTGCATAAAGCAAAACTGGATAAAGCTTTTAGTATAGATTTTTTACTTTTTTATTTTGGTTTGCATTTCACTCTTGTATTTAATCTTAAATATAGTAGAATTTTCACGACATTTGTTATTATGTGTATTTAATTTTTTTTTTGTTGTTATTTACTTCTCCATATGTTTAAAACTGTGAATTAAATTATAAATTAATTAACGGTACGTTTGCTGCAGTGTTGTGCCCTTTGTATTACTATCACCAGAGGCATCCCTACAACTACTTCCTGCTCGGCATTTTCACTGTTGCTATTTCCTTTGCCGTGGGATTGACTTGTGCATTCACCAAAGGCAAGCATTTCAAATTTGTTTCTTACTCTTTTTTTTTTCCCTTCAAGTAAAGTTCTCTTTGTTGTTGGATGATATGATGTTGCTGGAGTTCCTTGGCGTGCATGCTGTTGTATTACTCCAAATTTTGGATAGGATATATTCTTTTCTTGTGGTCAATGGACAATGGTGATTCCTTGGTTTCGTTCTATTGCACCCATGAGAGCGATGTTTTGCATTCATACAGGTCACTATTTATGGGAAAAAAAAACGTTTTAGAGGGACCTTCAATGAAAATATGTCACTATTAGTGCAATTAAGGGAAACAAAACGTTTTGGAGGTACATCCAATAAAAGAAATATTATTCAATAAATGCATATACATTTTATATTTTTCTTTCCAAAAGGTTGAATCTCCAATCCCAAAGCTTAACAAAGCATCTCGAAAGAGTAAATTATTTTGGCTCACACTTTGATAGATTGCTCTAAGTGGCCGATGAGACTCGATCCATGGTATTTTTTTTTTCAAACTTCATCCTGTGTCCAATTGATGGGCAACATTTTATATTTTTACACAAACTGACAAACATATACTCTCATACTAAAGTATACTATAATTAATGGCAGTTGACAGTTGTAGTTGGATGCATATGCCTTTTTGGTGATAACAATTCTGCATTTCTGCACTGCATTAAAAGTATAATAAAGAGATGCAATAAGCACATGTTGCACGACCAAAATTACTGATATAGCTCAATATGCCAATCTATCTTTTCAAACTGGTGGATCTTGGGTGCTCGAGTGATCTCGCATCTATTTTGAGTTGGTGGAATTTTATTTTTGGGGTCTAAGAATTTTTTGATACAAAATAGGGCTAAAATAAGGTATTCAGGTTACATTTAATGGGTCAATAAGTTATTATTGGATGTATTAAAATATTAAATGTGCATGATGACAAGGCAATCACTGAATCACATGGCATGCCATATAGCCCAGGTTGCATCAAGGTGAGATAGGTTTAATTGATTTAGACATTTGGTATATATTTTTGCTTTTAGAGGTGCCCAGGTGTTGTGACTTGTGACTGTTTTCTTGCTTTATGCACATAATATTGGGTTAACTGTCTTTCAAGGATAATATTGATCTGTTGGCTGAATGCTTGGGAACAGGGAGAATAATCTTGGAATCAGCTGTATTGACTGCAGCTGTAGTGGTTTCTCTTACTTTATATACATTCTGGGCTGCAAAGAGAGGTCATGACTTCAATTTTCTTGGACCATTCTTGTTTGGTGCGGTTATGGTGCTGATGTTGTTTGCCCTGATTCAGGTAACTTGACTTCATCTGTCACATTTACATTTAGCTTTTTAACAGAAGTTGATCCAATTTATTGTGCCATTCGCAGATATTTTTTCCTCTTGGAAGGATCTCCCTAATGATCTATGGGGGTTTGGCATCACTCATATTTTGTGGCTACATCATATACGACACTGATAACCTCATCAAGCGCTATAGTTATGATGAATATATATGGGCTTCTGTTTCCCTGTATCTAGACGTCATCAACCTCTTCCTATCCCTCCTCACACTTCTTAGAGCTGCTGATAGTTGACTCTTCCTATCCCTCCTGACACTTCTTAGAGTTAGAGCTGCTGATAGTTGAAAAGACTACGTATTGTACGCACTCTTTTCTTCCCTTCATAAATCTTTGTTCAGTTTTACTATCTCATGGAAATAGATAAGAAGTGTGTGATTCATTGTATATGATGCAAAGTAAATACCATCCGGCCTGTTATTCCATATACCTTGTGCAGTTGTGCCATTTATCCTACATTGTGTTTTCTGCTCTTCAATGCCTTTAAGATCTCTGGCTCTGCATATATAAGTTTTCCAGGATAGAGATAGAGTTTTTGCAGCACAGATTAAATTACATGAAAAAGATTAGATCACATCACAGATTGTTTCAAACAACATTACATATGCATTGCCTATAAACATATATAGCTAGCCAGCTTGCCCTGATCATTATCCAACATGCATCTTCTGCTCTCTAGCACTTTTCTGCTACACTTGGGAATCTTATGATAGGAATAGGAGGATTTAACTATGTGATTTCCTTTTCCTTTCTGCGACTATAGAGAGAAGCCTTGAAACGCCTTGAGTCCACATATCATACTCTTTCTGATTCTTGCATTCGAACTCCACCAACCCGCGCACCTCAGTCCTCAGCCCAAAGTACCTGCGCTGCTCTCCGTCCTCTAGCAGGTGCCTCCCTGGCCATGCAGGTATGTCCTTGCAAACCTCTATAACCACATCTGCAAATCATATTTAGGATTCATTAGCATATGACCTCAAAACCACATCTTTAGTTCAATGAAATATAGTCAGTCACTTACTCTTCTTCTTTTTGGTGACTGTATTTGCCATATACTTGCTTTTCATCTTTAGCACTACCTGTAAGATTGGATATATGCCATTTAGCATAGAAGTGAATCTCAGATGTTAAGGCTGTATATATATATATAGTGCCTAGTGCCATACCTCTCCACTGCGATGAATGTAAACAGAAACGATTTTCCAGTGAAGTTCGCCTGTAGAACAAGTGAACAACAGCCCACACAATATCAGAACAACCTATATATGTAGGAAACTATCATTTTCTAGTTGGTATTTCTGTGTTTACCATCGCGTGTTCTCTTGAGAAGCTCACGCCCCCGAGCTAGCAACTCTTGGTTACAAGCGCCCAAGAAATTCTCTTCCACGTCTAACCCCTCCGAGTAACCATTGTTATTGTTGTTGTTGTTGCTGCTGCTACTACCTGCTCCTGTTCCAGTTCCCTTCTCGACGGGGATAACTGTTGCAATATTCCAAACCTCCTTCAGTGCCCTTGCCTTCAATGTAGCTGCTCCACGCAGAGCTGATAGACACAGAGTTAGTTAAATTTGTTACTGTTATAAATTGCGGGTTGAATGTTAAGATATAAGGAAAAATTGTAATGTATGCCCCTCCATAATATATCAATTATCAATGTGACTTCTGAATTATCAGTAGTGTAAATGTTGATCTTCAATTTTTAAAATTGTACATTTATTGATCCAGATCCGTGACATGAAGGGCAATAATACTTGTACCGTTTTGAAAATTAATGGGCAACATTTATACCTCTAATAATTTAAAAATTAAATTGATAATTTACATGGAGGAACATAAATTACAATTTATGTCTGAAATATAACCTAACCTGTGGCTGCAGCGGCGGTAAGAGTGGAAATATCCCCGTGGGAGCGCACATTGACGGCGGAGGTGATCGCCGCCGTGAGGTGATCACGTTCAGCTCCCATGGCTTCTGCAGCCTCAACGCATTGAGCCGCCACCAGCATTGCTGCCGAAGCGACGGCCATGTCCGTCTGTGCTGTCATCTCATCCTTCCCGGCAGACGATGCTGAGGCTGCAGCCGTTGCTATTGCGGCCACGGACGCAGCCACACCGGCCACTGAAACCGCCGCGTGGAGCTGCGCGTTTCGTGCCCTGCACTCTTCCTTCTTCTTCTCTCTCTTCTCCTTCAACCATTTCCCCACTGTTTTGCCGCCGGGAGCTCCGGCTACACCGCCCACATTACCGCCGGTGCCGTTCCGCACAGTTGTGAATAGTGGTTGGAGACTGTTGTTTGCTCGTAAGTACTGCAGCCAGCCATATGTGTTATAATTAGGCCTCAAATTTGTGATTTTTTCTTTAAGAAATTAAAGCCATTCTCCGCCTCACTTAAGGGCGCAAATGAACAGAGCCGAGCTCAAGCTGACTCATTTCGCAATCAAGCTGAGTTTGAGTCTAAATATTTTAGGCCCGTGACTTGTCAAGCATATATATATATATATATATATATAGGAGTAAATGAGCCAGCCGCTCAGTCAAGTTCGAGCTCGAGTCGGCTCGTTTCGTAACCGAACCGAACTCAAGTTTCAGTTTTGTAGCTCGATCGAAACTCAAGCCCATCAATTATTTATCGAGCTCCAGTTCGCTTACGGCTTTAATATTCTCACCAACCTACTCCCTCAAGCCATCACTCAGTTTGAGTCAGTTACAAATGTGTATACAATCGTGTAATATAGTTGTGAGTTTCTTTTATAACTAAAAAAATAATATAATATTATTGAATAAAATCTATAGGTTTAGAAAATATATTAAAAGTTATATTATCAAAGGACAACATGAATCTTATTCTTACCCATAGCAATCAATTCGAAATCTTTGTATCTTTGCAAATTGGTAGTATGTAACACTCTTTCCAAAGTTTCATTATCATCTTTTTCTTTTTCCTTTATTATTATTTGGCTTTGGGTATGTTCAATTATTTTGCATGGAAAAACAAGAAGCAAAGTAAAGTCAAAAAGGAGGATGATTTGATAGCTAAAGCATACTTGTGAAGAAAGAAAAGCAACAAAAGTATTGGTTCTCTCCATCTCTTGCGTTTTCCTTTCAACTTTACTGCGAAACACGAGACAAAGTGGTTTTTGCTCTTCCCACTTTTGTCTCATCCCAACCCTTTCCATCTTATTAAACCAGTCCTTGTCTCATAATGCATCACTTCTAGACACCCTCCTTATATCAACGTTAAGTACGAGATGATTTCACATTTAGTTCCTCGATTATAGTAACATTTGCTTTTAATTTTATTTTTTTGAAACTTGAATTCATTAATATCAGTTTAATTGTGGGCCAACATCTGTCAAATACAAGCTAAATGTGAACTAAGGGTGTGTTTGGAAACCCGGAAAATGATTTATGGAAATTATTTTCCGGGTTTTCAGTGTTTGGCAACAATGGGAAAATGAAAGTCAATGGAAAATAACTTGTGGTCAATGAAAAATAAGAGGGATTTTATGAAGTCATTTTCCAGACTTCTCATTTCTGCTTTGTTCTCCGCTTCTTCAACACCAGAGACCCGACACCAACACACCTTGGAGCATTTCATCCGCAGTCGGAAACCAGTTGCATCGGAAATCAGCCAGAGCGCTAGCCCAAATCAGGTACTCCAAGATCAGTGCTAAATGAAGATTCCGAGAAGCTCAAGCCCAGATTTTGCTCCGCCTATGGATACCCAATTCTGGAATTGAGTCACCGGAGCTCCAATCCTACGTTCAGAATGCCATGGAAGGTCTTCCTTGTTTCCATCGGAGAATCAAGAACCCCAGGCCCAGATGCCTTTACTGAATTACTTATGCTATTTATGCAATTAATATATTTTGCAAAACGCAAAGAAACAAAAAAAAAAAAAAAAAGAGGATAAATTGTTTTAAAAATGTTTTTTCGAATTTTCGCATATGTTGTCATGTAACTGATACACAGAAGAAATGTAGAAATTTGTGAAATTAAAAAAAGAAGTGATTATTCATCCTTGTTGTGGTAAATAAATGTTATTGAGAGATTACTGTAAATCATTTGTATTTGGGAAGATGGATTATTTAGAGCAATTATTTTTTGCTCATTTGTTGTGGTAAATAATTGTATATCATTTTCCTACTCATTTTCTGGAAAATGAACCAAACAGACAAAGACAGTTTTCTATTATGCAACCAAACACCGGAAAGGAAAATGTTTTCTGGAAAATAACTTATTTTCCAGAAAACATTTTCCATAAATCATTTTCCTGCTTTCCAAACGGACCCTAAAGTATTTTGATAATGTTGTACTCCATATGTTTTTTTTTTCAACAACTTTTTTTTCTTCTTTTCTTTTTTCTTTTAAACTACTTCTGGTTATCGGGGTTCATAATGTATCAATCAAAACTTTTTTGAATATTATCGACTTTATTACAATGTAATATATGTTGCTGTCCTTTCCTATCTAAAAGAGTCACTTTGTACTACTAAACCACAAGGTCATTGTCATGTATCAATTAAATTTGACTGTTAAATTATTGAAAATATATTACGCTATTTAATTCACTATTAAAACTAGGACAAGCTAGAGAACCCTTTACCATAATATATGAAAATAAATATTTTTTTTTTTCAATTCATGAGGGACTAATAAGGAGTGGTAATTAACTGTACGTAAGGATGGGAAGCATTTTCCTTTAGAATTATAAAAGACACATCTAAAATAATTAGAGATAAAATGTGAACTTCAATCTAAAAAACTTAATAAAGTAAATCATGGGTATTATCAAATTAAAGTTAAAGGAAAATAATGGAAAACATTTACATACCTTAACAACATCTTCGTACTCCTCATGAGGGGAGATTGGAGGGCTATCAGTTTCTTCTGTAAGAGGACCGTTGCTGTTGAGAGGTCCACTGCTATGAGACAATCTTCCGGAAGTTAACGGTGATATTTCATGCTCATTGTGCATCTACAAAATCAACCAAACCTTTAAAAAATACAAACAAGAGGGCAACTCTAGTCAAGTTAGTCTTGACTTTGTAACCATAAAATTACAAATTTGACTCCAGCGGGAGCTATTGAATGTCTTTAAACAGCCTAATTAGATTGATTTACATTCTTGTAACCCTTTGCTTTGCTGGTTTTTACCACTAAAAAGGGGTTCTCAAGGTATTCTTTAATATTTTTAAAATAAACATTATTAAATTAGAATTATTATAATACATTAAAATTGAACAAAAAATAAGTTAGTAGGATTAAGAGTGAAGTAAGACTTACGGATTGTGCCATGATGCGTTCAAGAACCATCTGAGAGGTTGCAGAAGAAGCAAAGCAGAATGTGTTGTTCCCGAAGAGTTTCGCCGCCGACTCCTCGTCGTAGAAGGCGTTTTCCGGCGCGGCGGCGCCGGAATTATTAATACCCATGGCACTGAGTTTGGGAAGCAAAGACGACGACGGAGCGGTGGAAGGAGAAAGAGCCTTGCATATCTGGAGAGCAGAGGCGCTCCAGGATCTAGACAGGAACTCCATGGGCAACCTTGGACTTTCCGGCAGCTGAACTCCGGCGCCGCCGCCGTCAAAGCGCTTCTCCGCCCACAAGGAGTCCATGCCCGTATACATATTGCAACTATAGTGGGGGTTGTTTAATTGTTTAATTGTTTGTGTGAGCTGAGAGACTGAGACTCTGAGAGTGAGAGTGATCATTGTGGTGAGGAAATATATATATATATATATATAGGGAAAAGCCGCAAAGGCTAAAGAATGAAGGATGTAGCCGAATGAGGTTTTTCAGAATGTGGAATCCATTGCTTTTGTTTTTCAGGCACTCATTTGCTGCAGACTGCAGCCTGACATTTGGGATTAATCTAACGTCATGTCGTCTGACATTTGGAGTTATTATTAAAAAAAAAAATCAGTTTTGTTTATTTCTTTTCCTTTTTGTTATCTTCTCTCGCGTACGTATTATCTTTCATAATCACACTTACAAAAACTCATAAAAAATAAAATAAAAAATAAAAAACAAACAAACAAAACATTACTATTATGGATGCTCTAAGTTAACTACATCAAGAAAAATATCTCATATACAAATCAAATTAATAAATATTTGCATCATAAAGTTTATGACTCTTTATTATTGTAAATCTGTACTTGACCAAATGAGTACTTACCCTTGTTAAATATCTAAGCTTTACTTGTTTATGAATTAAGTTGGTTAGCTTGGAAATTACAATATTTTAAACTTGATTTCTTTTTAAATTTGTTTATTATCTATTGACGTGGTAAATGTAATGGTTCCGACGAATACGTATAGGTGCGGAGGTCAGATCGCGGGAGAATCCTTCCTTTAGACATGCAACCACCTGGTGCGTATTTTGCACACCCGTCACGCCCAGTTGTGAACGTATCAACTCAGTATGTAAATTCAATAAAAATAAAATAAAAAAATCTTGACACAATTGCTCTCCAAATTGACCTGACAAAAACTAAGAACAATTTTTATCCATAGAGATTGCATTTAAAGTAAACAATAAATAACACTCCGTACATAAAATAGTTTGCGAAATGTCAAATTCGAGAGAAATATTGTTCAAAATCAACGCTTAAAGAGCCACCGGCGGCGAAGCCAAATAATAGGCAGCGACGGCCACAACGGTCATCCAGACCTTCCCGGAGCACGCCGCCGCCGCCGATTCCTTATGTCCCGCGGGGGCCGGGGGACCCTCCGGCGGCGGCGAACTCGGAGCAGGAGGTGGCGACACGTTCTCCGGAGACGGCGGCGGCGAGGGATTATCTGGGAGTGGGGATGGGGCGTCGCTTCCGTCGTGTACCCTGATGTCAATCTTCATTCCGGCTTCGCAGTGGCCGGGAAAGCCGCAGACGAAGTAGAGGTGGGTGCGCTGCCGCTTTATCACGAAGGAATCGTTGCCGGAGGTGTAGGTGGCGACGGCCGGTGGTGTTGCATGCGTTGTAATTCTTGTGGGTCACCCTCATCACATTATGGAATTCATTGTTGTACTTAAATACTGTCACATTTAATTTGTAACAAACAAATAAACTTCTATACCAATAATAATAATAACAATAACAACAACAATAATGTTGTGCAATTATTAGACTTACCCAGTTATCTCAAGCTCTTATAATTTTAACCATTATGTTAGCCGTTTGCAGAAATAAGCATATGTGTTGTCATGTTTTCAAAAAATCACTTGTTATTTTAGATGTTAAAAACATACTTTATTAACTCAATCAGCGTTGTTGTGGTGGGTAAAATCAAGCAAATATTATGCTTAATTATTTCAAATCGTTACAATTTTGACTATTTAGTTAAGAATTTGAACAAATTTTGTGAAGAAATGCATAAATAACATGTGAACATCCACAAGTTTCATATGACTTCTCAACCCTAACAAATTTTTTTCTTCAAACTATTATAGCACTTATAATAATCAAAACATATATCTTTAGGTGACGGTTAAAATTTGTAACTACTATCCAAACATGTCAATTGATATTCCCTGCCAAACCACACTAAGAAAATCACGTTATACGGACCAACCAATCAACTTAATTAGTTAAGCAACTAATCGACTTAGTAATCATAAGATTTTAGGTTTAACTCTCAATTTGAGCAGATTAACTATTAGTTGCTATAGACTTTCTCGTAAAATAAAAAAAATCATACTATACCGACCCACTCGGTCATCTTTTTGAGTCTAATAACCAAATATTTTGTGTTTTAAAAAATCAAATATTTTGTAACTATCACACATTAACCATGTCCCATCGGACACATCCTAGCTACAAAAATGGATCACTTAGGGCTTACCGATGGTGTCGCCGGAGTGGAAGCTTTTCGCGGCAGCCCAAGCTTTGTAATCGATATGGCCAACGGAAGTCCAACCAGCTGCATCGCCGACCTCGTACACTTCGCCCATCGCTCTCTCACAAAACATCATAGTAGCTAACCACAACAAAACCATGGCGGCCCTCTGAGACAAAAACATGGCTAAAATGAAGGATTAAACCTCAATCAAACAAGTACTATACGAAAAGGAAGATATAGAGAACAAAAGAAGAAGAAGAAGAAGATATAGAGAATAAAAGAGATAGGAAATGAGAGAAATTATGATGGATTATACTATGTATGTGATATGTGAATTTATGGTGGGCTTAATTTGATTTTGGATATAAAATATTTGTTTTGAGAGTTTTCTTTTTAAAGATACAGGTAAGAACCGCGTCATATGATGTGATTGATTGAATTATATTGTATACATCTCGCATTATAAAATACGTTATTAACGTTAAAGGAGATGCATGTAATTATAATAACTTCACACATAGTGTGCATTCTATACGAGTTAAGCTTACTTAATCAGTGACGTTAAAGGAGATGCATGTAATTATAGTAACTTCACACACATAGTGTGCATTCTATACGAGTTAAACTTAATTAGTCGGTGGGGGATAGACAGATGAATATAATTAAATAACGTTGAATGTCCACTAACATTTTAAATTAATTAGTGGCACCGCAATTTGACTGTTAAATAAAGTTGTTGATTAGTTGGCTAATGTGCATGTCATCATTAAGGTGGGGTACGGGTGAGTATTCATCCTCCTTTGGTTGTTACATAACGAGTCTTGACAAAAGATAAATTTGAAGTGTTTTGGCCCAAAAAATCCTAGGGTGAAAGATGTTTACCCAAGGTCCCCTCCTCTTTAATCCAAACAAACCAATCTAAATTTTGTGTAATTTTCAAAAAATTAAACTTAGTTTTAAAATATAATTTATTTTGTTTAAAATAAATTACTAGTAGAATTGAAAAAGAAAACTAAACAACAAGAAACTACAAGAATTCAATCCGTGTGTACCTCCCATAAAGTTCGCAGTTAAACAAGACTCGAGACTGAACTTCAAGGGACGATTTCAAGACTTTGTAAATCTTAAGTTTCAATTTATGAGAAAAAATGGCCATCTAGGCGTTCATAATTTGTTATTTCCTGATTTTTTGAGAAAGTGTGTCTTTATCTTATTTTATATAGCTTGATTATGCTTATCTCTCTTGTATTAACAATTTGAGAATGAGTTTTTTGAAACTTGCAGTTACACCGACCAACTATTTTTTAATATATATAATTATATATGTATATATTGTAAATCTTGTTAATAAATTTGTGTGCAATGCAAAATTTTAATATAATATATTATTTTAATAACATATTATTTGAAATTTTATAATTATCAATTAAATGAATGGTTGACAAGTTTAATTGTAATATAAATACGGAGTACTAAATAATAATAAGAGCATCCTTATAAATAGAGTTATTTCGCGATTTTTGAGAAGTTTTCGTAAGTGTGATTAAGAAAGAGAAAATGAAAGTCGAGGAAAAAATAAAACAAATATAATTATAAAAAAAACATAGAGTCAGGCGCGCCCGCATAGACGGCTGCTGTGAACAACCAATGTAAAAAAAAATCCTAAGCATTTACTGTGCTATGAACCGTTTGTTGCAGATGATCTTCTATCAGTGTCTCATCTTCTCTCTCATGCCATGTTGGCCATTTATTGGCATAAACCCATCAAAAGACTGCTGGTAGGATTGCTCTAATTATATTTTGAATTTTAATTTTTGAAATGATAATAATATTATTTTTGTAAATTGGCGGATCCACACAAAATTTAGAAAGGGTAACACTTGTTTGAGACGGTGTCACATATTCTTATCCATGAGACGAGTCAGTGTCAGTATGAAAATGTAATGCTTAGATTAAAACAAAGCGTTTAAGAGGAAATGTAATACTTATGAAGAAAAATATAATACTTTTAAATTAAAATATAAAAATATTACATTTTCACATATAAATAATAAACACTATAATTTTAGTATTGCATTTTTTTTAGTATAAGTATTACATTTTTATATTGATTCGATAACATCTCTCACAAGCCTATGATTTATGAGACAGATTCACACAAATTGTTGTAATTTAGAGAAAACTTGAATGGTTAAAAATAAGTGTGGTAGTGAATGATGAGGTGGGTGCAGGGGTCACAATAAAATGGAGAAAATAACTAAGACTTTTAGGTTGTTCTAAGAGGATGCAATTAAAAGTTAAACTAATATTCTGAGAAAAATACAGAATCGACAAAATTAAAGCCTATGAAACATCATCAGATACTAAACTAGAAAAACAGAGATCCCAATAAGCAACGCAACATCACGAAGCGCCCCAAGGCGACGGGAACCGCCGCTCGGCGACGGGCCAGGCGGAGAGATATCGGAAACGGGTTCCGGCGACGGCGCCGGCGCCGGAGCCGGAGCTGCAGTCTGGTGGGGCGACAGGGCGGGGCTTCCGCCGCTCGGCACCTCAGTGGGCTGAGGAACTTTAAAAACTCTGATGTCAACCTTCTGGCCGCCCTGGCAGTGGCCTTTGAAACCGCAGATGTAGTAGTAGTGGCCGGGGCCCATAATCCTGATGGAGTCGTTGCCGGAGGCGTAGGTGGCGATCGGCGAGGCGGTGTTGCACGACCGGTAATCCTCCCGCCCCACCCGCATCACGTTGTGCCCCTCCGGATTGTACTCGAAAACTGCACATTAATTTCATAACAAACGGTTATAACCATGGTTGCAGTAATCGTTAGGAGCTAGTTGGGCCGTAAAGCAGGACCTAGCGTCTGGACGGTAAAGTAGTACCTAGCGCTTAGATGACTGAGAAATGCCTAGTGCCTCCTAGACTATCTAAATCTAGATGGCAGAGGAGCGCCTAGTGCCTAGACTACCTAGGTTGAGACGCCAGAGGAACGTCTAGTGTCACTACCTAGGCCGAGATGGCAGATGAGCGCTTAGTGCGTAGACGACCTAGGCCGTCTAGGCGGGCGTTATGCCGTTAACTAAATGTGTGATATATATATATATATATATATAATGAAAAAATTAGCAAGGACGCCAACCATATTAACTCGATCAAGGTTGAATCAGTCGAATTAAGCGCTAAGCCAGTAAGCGGACATTTAGACTGATTTTTGCAACAGTGAAACTTGTCACCTGTTTATAAAAAGTACTCTTAAACAACACAGACTAGCGAGCTTACCGAGAACGTCGCCGACGTGAAAAGCCCTGCACGAAGCCCACTGGTGATAATCAACGCCGCCAATGGTCCAAGCAGCGGCGTCGCCGACCTTGTACACCTCGCCGGCCACGGTCGCCGGGGAACGAGAAACGGCCGTTAACGTCAACAACAAAAGCAGCGTTGCTTCCGATTTCATCACGCCCATTTCAATGGATACCTAGCGAGCCTGAATATTCTGAAACGCTTATGAAGCCCTTTCTATACTGAAAATAAAGGGAGATAAATACATAAAGAGTGGTCACGTTGGATGAATAGCGTGCGTGCTTTGGATGAACATGGGCAGAAAGTGCACAAATCTTTTATGGTTTGCTACAAAACGTGACAAGTTTGTCATGCATATTGACCATGTCTATGGGTAAAAATAAGTTTTTATTATTTGTCATTTCAAACTGTACCATATTTTCCGCGGGGTGTGAGAAAAAAGTTTCTATTATTAATGCTTCATAATGTAGTGGCCTGGCAATAGTCTGTTTTCACTTTTTTTTTTTAATTAAATATAGGAAAGATTAAATTAAAGTATATATAAATATCAAGGTCTTGATCAATACATTGAAGTTTTCTATGTTAGTCAACAAAAGTTCTACTACGTATTAATTTTAGGTAACGCTCACAACACGAGCATAGCCATAGGACAGGGCTTCCCCATAATAGGTACGCGTTTTGCGATTTTGTCACTATACTTATTCTCAGGGCAAAAAGTTTTTATCTTTAATGTGTTTTACTATAGTGGTCATTGTTGCAAAAATTCTTGTATAGGCGCCGACTGGCTGTTTAGAGTATCACCATAATCGGTGGTCTAGGCGACCAACCTAGACGCTAACCGTCTAGGCTTCCTAGGCCGTCTAGTTGGTCAATTAGCTTTTTTTTTTTTAAAGGTTATTTCAATCAAAACGACATCGTTTCGAGTGAAATAACCCTAAATTGTTCAAACTCTATATGTTTTTTTCGGTTACTATTTAATATTTTAGTATTAATTATTAAAGTATTAAATAGTTTATAATTATTAGTCTTAACAAATTTAAACAATTTTTTTAAAAAAAAAAAATACACGAACTCCTAGGCACTGATTAATCGCCACTTAGCGATTTTTTCAACCATGATAGTGATATAATAAAGACTAGCCTAACTATAAATATCAAGGTGGAAAGCAAATAAAGTACAAAGGAGAAAAATAATATTTACTTTATTAAATTTGAACTTGTAATAATTGATAAATTTACATTTATATACTTAAAAAAAAAATGAAAGGACAACAAAAAAACATTGAAGACATTTGTCTCTCTATCATCAAAATGTAGGAGAGCATTTCCATGTCAACTTGAAAATATTATTTTAAAAGAAAATATATTGCATGATGACAAATTATTATTATTATTATTATTATTATTATTATTATTATTATTTGTTATATTCCTCGCTACTTTACTTTTTAATGAATGAATTAGGTGTTCAACACTTCAACGTATATTATATTCCTTGGAAGAGTAATATGGAATACTTTTCATGTGAATGCTTTCTGAGTTTAAATTATTATTGTTATGGTTGAATTCTCTTTGAGATAAAATTAATAAAATTATCTGTATGTTATAAAATTATCTGTATGTTTTCCGTGCAGTGCACGGGTAAAACACTAGTTAAAATTATAATACAAGTATATCTCTTTGGGTGATGAATGAAACTTATAGCAACTCCACTTAAATGTAATACGTAGTAACATACAAACTACACATGATAAGTAAATTGCACTACAAAAATTATGTGCGACAAGGTAAATTGAAAGGATATTGACAAAAATCAAACTCATAACCTTCAAGTACTATAATCGTACTCCATTATTTTCTGGGCACAAATTAAAATTATAATATTGTATCTATCTACATAGTGATCAAGAGAATATATGCGGTAATTCAAGGAGTAGGTAAGTAGAGATAAGATGTGTAATGTTGAGACTCTTGAACTTTTACAAAGGCAATTGTTAAAAGCTATACCAAACATATATCAGTTAAAAGTTAATTTACCAAACACGTTTTACAATTAACTAATGTTATCAACTAGTTGTACGCTATAACCCAGACAACTAACAGGGTCATAGTGTTTTATTTATAATTTTTGTTGATGTCTATTTCAAATTGTAACAAATAAAAAAAATCAAATACGTTGTTTTTAACCCATTGTCAATAATAATTTGTTATGGCCAACACTTTACCCTTTATTTGGGTCGATCTGGTGTTAACGGGGATTAGTGTGAGTATGACAAATTATACCGTGGGCCATGGTCCACAGAGCATTGTGGATCATGGTCTAAAACAGTACAATTTCTTTTAATGAAAAATAAACGGCACTCTGTATGTGCCATTCCACCTATATGGTGTACTTGCATAACATATTCAGTTACATTTTATATACATTGTAGTTTTATTTCAATACAATTACAGTTTCATTTTGATCCAACTATAGTTTCATTCGACAATATACATACAATAGTCTTATTACAGTGAGACATGTTATTGAATTTCATTTTATACACGCTGTATTTTGATTACAACACCATTAAATTATAATTATAATTTAACTATTGTTTCATTGGATAATATACACTCAAATATGTGAAATTGTTTTTTAGTTTCATTTTATATACACTGTAATTTTATTACAACACAACCACTGGTCATAGCCTTTTGGGTACAAGCAAATACCCGGAGTATTCCGAGG
>CM008337.1:1793455-1804086 GCA_002525835.2 Ipomoea batatas | reverse complement strand
TACAAGCAAATACTCGGAGTATTCCGGGGTTATCGATCCACAGGGAAGCGGGGTATCAAGCACTAGTTACTAATTAATTCATGAGAAGCTATTCATACGCTAACAATGAGTATTTATCTAAAATTATGAAAACAAAATAAATAAAGCAAGGCAAACGGACTTTTATATACAAGAGATTAAGAGCGGGATTTTTGGGGGTCAAAGTGTTTAATCTCCTAGTGCCAATCTAAAGTGAAATAATCATTCGGGTTCAACAAGTGTGGATGATTGCAATCTAAAAGGGAAAGATTACTCTCGTAATTCAAACCCAAAACAAGGTAATTGGAATACTCACTCTCGTGAGCTATTCACAACATATAATCAAGAATAAGCAATAAATGGAATACCCACTCTCGTGGGCTATTCACAATTGGAATACTCACACTCGTGAGCTATTCACAATAAATCCCTTAATTAACATGTCCTCTCTCGAGGTACAAGAATCAAGTGCAATTGTGGATGCTCTAATTCATAGACAAATTTAGCAATGAAACAAGTAATTAGGATCCTTAACTACAAGCATCAAGAAATTAAGCCACAATTACAACACAAGTAATAAACCCAAATAGATATTTCGTTCAAGCAATTGAAGAACTAGGCACATAGGTTCATAAACAGTTATCAATCCAAAAATCCCAAAGGAAAGCTTAGCCTATCATGACTAAAATAGATTCAACAAATATACAATAAAGCTTTAAAATAGAAAAGAGAGGAAGAAATTCTCCCGAATGAAGCCTCCAAGCTCTTCTCTTCGATCTCTCTTCTCCAATTGATTTTTTCCTTTTTTTCAAGCTCTTTGAGAAGATGAGAGCTTCCATTTCTTGCTCTCCTTTGTCCTAAATCCGCAGCCAAGCTTAGGGTTTGAAGAGAAAATGATGCTTTTATAGTGGGTGGAGAATGAGGGGCAAAACAGACATTTCATAGCAGCAGAAATTTCAGATCTGCGATTTCTCGACGCGTCGATGACTTTTCTCGACGCGTCGAGAATTTCCCGAACCAAAATCTTGGCATTCTGCCAACTCTCGACGCGTCGAGAATCTGCCTGCAACACAGTTTCGACTTGCAGCCTAATTTTGACCCTTTTCCCTTTTGAACCACACTTTGATGTCTTCATAAGAGTTGTAGCCCTTGAAGTCTTCTTTCCAATGGTTCAAGAATCACCTCATTTGGATATTCCTAGGCTGAGATATGGTCCGATTATCGAGGTGTCGCCATGGTAGCGGGAATTACAACTCTTTGGCTCCTTTGGATTGGCTTTTGCTCCCAAATGGTTATAATGCACTTCTAAACACATCAAAAACATCTAAACCAAGCATTATACCATTTTAAATATGAAAACAAGGAAATAACCATTGGAGACAACATTTTATCACACAATTTACTATAAACCCTACATAAAAACACAAGTAAAAACGGTACAAATGGGAGTGTATCAACCACAATATCATTTCGATATAACTACAGTTTCAGTTGACAATATATACTCAAATATGTGAAACTGTTATTCAGCTTCATTTTATATACAGTGTAGTTTTATTACAACACAGCTACAGTATCATTTTGATATAACTAAAATTTCATTGGACAATATACACTCAAATATGTGAAATTGTTATTTAATTTTATTTTATACACACTATACTTTAACTACAATATAACCACAGTATAATTTCGATATAATTACAGTTTCATTAGATAATATACACTCAATATGTGTTATGTATTATTCAATTTTATTTTATGCATGTTGCAGTTCCATTTAAACGTAACTAAAGTATCATTTCATTTAAACTATAGTTTCATTTGATAATATAAATACAATATGTAAGACCGTTTCATTTCGTATATATTATAGTTTCATTTTGTTATTAACACACACAAAATACGAGATTTATTAAAATTTAACGACGCTGTTTTTAGACCATGATTTACAGTGTAACGACTGGTATGGGTATAATATGGGTTTAAAGTGTCTCATAAAGTTTCAAAAAAAAAAATAATTTGTTCAAAAAGTAATCGTAGTAAAAAAAAAAAAGAAGAAGCTAATCTATGGTTAGTTATACTTAAGCCAATTTGAATCTCATAATTTATAATAAAAAAAATGAAAAAGAAAAAAGAACCCATGACACGTCACACGTGCATCACTTTAAAGTTGTAGGCTCCAATTTGCGTAGTTCAACAAACCTGACAGTAAGTTGGCTTGCAGCGGTGCACGCGCAAACCGAAAGCGTGGAGGACGCGCCAAAAATCCTAGACGTAAAAAAAGAAAAGAAAAGTGAGATTCATAACCGTGCCACGTGTATCATCGAGAAGTTATTCCTTCAGAAAGTGACGTTTCCTGCCATGTAGGCACCGGCCTTGCAGAACCGTCAGATCAAGATTTCATCCGACGGTCAAGATGGTGTTTTAGCTAGCGAGAGAAATCCTTGCCGTCTACGGCGGCCCCGCAGTAGAAAAAGCAAGTTGAAACAGATTAGATTTCGGAGACGTGTACCGAAAAAGATTAGATGTCAGAGACACCGAAACTTGAGAGAGAGAGAGAGAGAGAGAGAGAGAGAGAGAGATTTGCAGTGAAGCTTTTTTCTGATTTTACTCAGCCGAGAATCGGAGAAATCGACCGGCGGTGTTGAGTTTCTCGCCGGAATTTGTTGTTTTTTTCTTCTTCTTTCGGTTGATGAAAGAGAGTCGACGGCGGCCATGGAGAGAATTAGAGGTGGCCGGAGAACAAGTGCGGAGAACTTCAACTTAATCTCGAAACGACGACAGAGAATTTCCAGTGTCAGAAATGCACCTGGTTCGACTAGTTGCAATTGTTTAATTTTTTTTTTTAAATTGTAATTTTAGGATTGCGATAAAGTTTGCGTTGTTTAAAGCAGGGGAAGATAAGCAAATGGATGAAAGAGTGAGGTTACGAGATCGAGAACAAATATGCAAGAAGGAGGGGGATCGATTGTACGGCAAGCGGAAGAGAACGAGTTGCACCGGAAGCGATGGGAGCTCGGAAAACAACGGAGAAGAGGAAGAGTATGAGGAGGAAGAACGTAAAGTTCATCGGAGTCCGAATCCTCCTCCAAAGCAAACGTTGCCATCATCTTCTATGTCGATTCGTCACCGGAGGACTGTTGCTCCGGCCAGAGTAGCAGCAAAGTCGTCGCCGGCTAATGAGATTGTCGGCTTTCATATCCCAAAAAAGGCTCGCTCAGGTGGGGAATACTAGATTAACCATAGAACACTGATATTCTTTTTAATATCACAAATGGCCATTGGAAATTCATCGTTTTCTTCTCTAACAAATTCAGTGAAAAGGACATATGAGTATTGTAATTCGGGAACGGCCCAATTTGGCGATGAGAGAAACCATCGGAGACTTTCGCCCTTGTCGACGAGTCGCTGTGTGGATGGCGGGGCAAAGGTCGGTAGCTGTCTCTTTATGGTTTATGGCATATAGTTGTCTCAACATGAATTCAATGAATTACTGATTTTTCCATTTTAATTTTCAGAAACTACTTGGCCCCAAGACTCGGCATCAAATGATACTTCCCAACTCTTCTTCGTTAATTCAAGACGAATTAGAGGTTGCCGAGGCTCTGTTCGATCTGATGAAGCAATCTCGTTCTCCGTCTCAGTCTCAATCTCTGTCGCCGTCGCAGGGCTCTATGAAACGAAGTGATTACTCGAGTGAAAAGATCTGCTCAAGTAGCTCAATACCCTCCCAGACTTCAGATTCACCTCAAGAAGAAGGTCAGAATGAAAAATCATTTGTTTGTTTTGCAGAATTTACGGCATTTCAGTTACTTTCTTTGTATTTCCAAACGCAGTTTCTGATGTGTTTGGCAATGTGATTTTTATCTTAGTAATGTTTTTGTTCTGATTTCTGCCCTAATTGATGTGAACCCAGGCTCTAATAAGAAAGATGCGGTGTCCGAACAAAATGGTTCAATAGCTGAAATGAACACACAGGAGCAGTTGATCTCAATGGAAGCTGAGAGGATAGTGGGTGACTCGCAGGAACCTAAGGACGAAGAAACTAGTATGAAGGGGAATGATTCAATTGATCTAACCAAGGAATTACTGGCTGGAGGAAGGGCTGAGACAGAGGAATTGGTGTCTGCAAAAGTGGAGGAATCTCAATCATGTGATAAAATAGGTGTTGATAATCTTTCAGATTCGGCAAAAGTGTGAGCATCTTGGAATTTTCCTTTGCTGTGTCCTTACTTTTCTTTGGTGCTATCTTTTTAGATATGTAATTCTTATCTTTTTGTTTCAGTGATACAACTTTCATGGTAGTTGACACAAACCAAAAAACCAAGTCTAAGATTGTTCTAATGGTAGGTAGTGACCAGCAAAAGTGGTTCTGTATTTCACTATTTTGGTAATTGTTGTTGTTTCAAGTTTATATTGTTGCCCTGGTAGGGGAGGTGTAGGAGCTACTGCTTATCTTTTGAAGAATAGCACTTTTTTCATTTCAGTTTAACTGATCTCATCTTGTTCTCGTACAGGAAGGTGTAGTTATGCAAGAGGATGAACAGAAGGTGGTTGGAACTGAAAGGGGGGAGCAGAAACTTGATAAAATATTTCTGAAAGAGGAATTATGTAAAGACCACCAAGTACAAAAGGAGCAAAATCAATGCCGAAATGCTATTCATAAGGAGAACAAAATTGGTAATTTAGCAGTTCATGTCGTTCTCTGAGTAGAATAGTATTGTTTCTCTCCCTCCATTATGAAGTCAAGCAAATGGTTTGAAATTTTTGTTATATGCACAGATCAGCCAAGCTTATTCGCGTTGCCAGTTGCTATGGTGGGCAGGCCTGGTGTATTTCCTTACCCAGGGTATGAGCTCCTTACTCAAGAATCCTCATTTTCCCTTAACTGATATTGGCCCATTCCATAGCGGTGTCATTTTGTCTGCAGATACACGCCTGCTTTGCAGACAGTTTTGCCAATTGATCCTTCTAGATCTACCAGGTCTTCAAATGCAGTGAAGGTTATTTCTTGTTTCCATCTCACTTCTCATCTATTCAGTCTGTCTCATATTGTTGTTGTCTTTTTTTAGTCAAATCTTAGTTTCTTGAGTTAACAATATTTATGGACATGTGACTGAACAGTATGTAAAAATATGCAGTCTCCCCCGTTTCTACTCTCACCAACTCGGCCAAAGAAATGTGTAACCCATCAATATATTGCTTTGAATATTAAACATCACCAGCACCTTGTTAAGAACTCTAAGTGGTGTGCACCAGCCGGTCCTGATAAAAGTGGGGCAAAGCTGCAAAATCATAGTCCCATGGCATCATCACATCCCTTGCTACTAGGAGACGCTCGTCGAGGGCAGAGGTTGAACACTATACCAATTCTTGGAGGAAAAGATCAAACCTCAGGAATTACCAACATTGGGGATTCATCAAAGGATAAACAACTTATGCTTCAACATCCTCTACTGCTACTCTCTGGTAGTAATTCACTGGTATGTCAATATTGGATTCTCTAGGTAATTTGTTAAATGGGTTTCAAAATATAAAAATTGAAGTATTTATCTGCTGTATTTATTCTGAACAGCATGGCCCAGACTTGATGTTCCCTCTTGGACAGCATCGAACAATGGTAGGGTCATCTGTTAATCAGTCAGGACCTCCCAAACCAGCTAAAGCAATGGGAAAAACTTCTCTACAGTGTAACTCAGCTGTGAGGGGGGAAACTGCATTTAACTCTTCGTCAATGCCAGCTGATGCTACAACTATAAGCTTTAAAGGTATAAATTTACATGCAAATAAAGCTCCTCCTCAGATGATGGCAATGGTACAAAACAACGGCTATCCATTTTCTATGATCTCAAATAATGTTGAAATGCTTTCACCATTTCTGTCCTCCGCTATCCCAAATGTTCCTGGTCCTGGCTATTCACCAACTTTCCAGACTTTCAAAGCTCATCAACAACCAGTTTCCCACAATGCTAGCACATCGACTGGTTCATTATCTCATAAACAACCACCCAGTCATCAACAGAAAGACCCTCACTCCAGCAGAAATAGTTATCTTATGTCAGCTACCACACACTCACAGCAATCACCATCCCATCCTCCTAAAAAGATGGGGGCAGATATAAGTACCCAAACTAGTGCATTAATATCTAAGCACACATTTCACAGACAAAAACCTTATAATGGTCAGCATTTGTCGAACCCTGTCCAACCAATAAATTTTGCTTTGATGCCTCCTGGGATATTGGGTACTGGTGGCAAAATCATATCTCAGCAGCAGCAGCAGCAGGGTCTTAAAGTCGGTGAAGAGTTCATCCCTCAAACATTTGCTGGGTCAGTTGGTTCAACAACCTCTGCTACTCCCGCACTTAACTTATCTTCTGTTGCACAGAACCCTTCAATCCTCCATGCTCTCCCTGATATGTCCCAGCTATCAGTTTTCATCTGCCATCCAAATGGCACTGCTTAACAACTTTCAAAATTCTGGAGGAAAGAATGTGGCCACTCTGACCCCAACATCAGCAATAGTAAAAAAGGTATCTCGGCACCCCCTAACTTTCTAAATCAATATCAGCACTGTAACAGGACCTATTGCTTTTTATAGTTAAGCCGCGCCCTTAGTGTTGTGTTTATTCCAATGACTTTTTGCAGGAAGCCAATCTCCAGTGTTGTGTTTATTCCAATGCCTTTTTGCAGGAAGCCAATCTCCGTCCTGTTATGCTATGATGCCCGGGCAGAAAGTGCCACAGTTTAAGCTACCTACCTACCAGGTGCAGCTCAAGTTAATGTTCCATTTCCCAACAAGAAACCTCATTTCTTCTCGGAAAAGACCTTTCTCCAACACCTCCAGGCTCCAGTAGCCAACAAAGACATACATACCAACAGATGGAGACACTTGTGGAGATGGACCAGCTTAGAAATCCACCTATGCTATGCTTGTGGCAGTAATGCATTGAAAACTCTGTTCTTCAAGCTTAGCTTCCCCCTCCCTCCATTGTTGTCCAAAACTTTCTTCTGGAAGGTTACCGGGTGGGTTCTACTGCAAGGAATGGAATGGTGAATGAAGCAGGCAGGCAGCTTGGATAGTGACAAAGGATAGGATAGGATTGGGGGGAGGTGAGAGGCCATTGCCATTGGCGCAAGTAGTGTCTGTCTCAGTATTAAAATCTATGGAGGAGGCAATGGGATGTGTGTATATCTATACATAATATTTGTTACTCCATCCTCTGTTGTATATCATAGTAGTACAAGTCCCTTCTTGTTTCTTCCCTTTTTGTGCAACCTGAACTCAATATTCCTTCTACTCATAAACTCAATATTCAACTGACTATTTTAAAATACACTCCACTATACAACCAACCAAATTACAACTTACAAGTTGTGTTAGATTTTCTAGCAGTCTAACAATCCAGGGACTTGTGATAATAATCTATACAAATTAAAGTAATGCAATCTCTCTCCACGCTAAAACCCAACTTACTAATGTAATTTACACATAATACAACAAACTAGGTGCTGATGAACAACATAACTGTTTCAGCGAGGTGATCTAGATTAACGTGTCTTATTTTTATTAGCTAGATTTTATTTTAAACAACTATAGTACGCAATAACATATAATAATACATAACTAAACATGAACAATGATATACTTCATCAAATTTCTAATGTCAATAGAAAAATTCAATTGCCATTTAGTTTCTTTAAAAAAAAAATAAAAGGTTGGTGTATGACTAATTGAGAGTTAATACCAACAAACCTCTGGACTAAAGCGAAATTAATAATCTAAACTTTTAATCGGGTATTCGGGTGGGCAAGATATTTAACCCGCCTACCCGCTCAAAGTTATTCATATCGAATCCTTCATCCACTACAGCATCTTCTCTGATCTTTTGTCTGAGAGTTTCGATTGAAGTTTGGGCTTTTCGTCGGCACCGGAGAGGAGAGAAACCCTAATCATGGATATCCTCAAACAGGAGCTGGAAAAGAGGCGGAACAGCCTGAGAGAAGACGTCGGAGGTAAGCGGGTCTTCAAACGCTCCGAGATCGAGCAGAAACGCCTTCAGCGGCTTCACGAGGAGGAGAAACGCGAAGCCGAAGCCAAAGCTCTCCGTAAGAAGCAATCGGAACAGCAAAACAGCTCCGGCGCCGACTCCTCTTCCAATCCTAACTCCAGCTCCGATAATCTCAGCAAATCCAACGCCGAATTCAACGCCTCGTCTTCCAAACCCCAAACCCTAACGGACGAACAGAAGATCGACTTGCTCAATCTTTCGAGGCAGGAAGTTATTCGCCGACTCCGCTTCCTGAAACAGCCTGTCACTCTGTTCGGCGAAGACGATGAGGCGAGGCTTGATAGATTGAAGTATGTGTTGAAAGCGGGGCTTTTCGAAGTCGACGACAGCGATATGACGGAGGGACAAACAAATGATTTCCTGCGCGATATTGTGGAGTTGAAGAAACGACAGAAGTCGGGGATTTTGAGTGAAAGGAAGCGGAAGGCCACGGAGGATGCTGAGGATAAAGAGGGAGGAGGCGGTGATGATGATTTGAGTGGGGATGGGGGCTCGTCAGGAGTGGATTACGATAAGGATTTGAAGAGGATGAAGACTAATTTCGAGGAGCTTTGTGATGAGGATAAGATTCTGGTATTCTTTAAGAGGTTACTGAATGAGTGGAACCAAGAGCTTGATGAGATGACCGAGACCGAAAAGAGGACGGCCAAGGGGAAATCTATGGTTGCCACATTCAAGCAGTGTGCAAGGTACTTGAATCCTCTATTCAAGTTCTGCAGGAAGAAGGTTAGTATACTATTTTCTCGAATACTTGCTTAACATGCCTCTATTGCTTTTTTAAATGATTTTGTACATCAATTTTAAGCATGCATGGCCATCAAAGTTTAGAGCTTTTGTATGATTCTGTAGACACATGACTAGAAATGATTAGACTTTTCTGTTGGTGGTGTAATGTTGTCAAATTAACAGAGGCATTTGTTTGTTGAAATGAAGATTTCATGTGTATTATCAAGTATTTAATGTGAATTAGGGAGATTTGTTAGTATAGTGCTGTGCAGGGCTGCATATTCCTGCAATTAGGCAATAATTTTTTTGAACAAGTCTTCCGTAAGATCATCTCATGTGTGAAGTGTAATAATTTTTTTTTTTTTTTTTTAAATTTTAAATGTAATACTTTTTATAGACTCATATATAAGTATTACATTTTAACTTAAAAGTATTACATGATTGACTCACACAAGACCTACTCAATCTTTTTAGATTTCTTTATGTTCTATGTTCAATTGTTGCTTTCAATCTTGACCAAGAATCAAAGCATTGCCTTGCCATAATTTGTATCTTTGTTAAAGGGCTATAGACTTTTAAACGGTAGCCAAAAATGTAATTCAGCTAGTGAAGTTGCATCTTTTTGTGGTGATAGTGGTGTCTTTTACTCTGTATTAGGAAGAAATTATTGTGGTAATATAGCCTCGACTGTCCTCGTATGTTGCAGCTGATCTTTATGCTCTCACTTTTTCTCTTAACTGTCCTCACCTGCAAAGCTTTTATGATTGACCTGCATTTTCCTTCATTGTGTTACGTATTCTGCTTCACGAACAGATGAATGGCTTTCACTTTTCATTCATTGTTCATCTTTGTAGTTCTTGTTGAAGTTATGGGGATTGAGGTCTCAAATTTATGCTGTTAGACTACAACTTTCTTGCAAAGTGATACAGAGAATTATTGCTCTACTGCACAATGTTGCTTATGTTGATCTTGCTATCTGTGTTGTATAGGTACTGCCTGATGATATTCGACAAGCATTACTTTTGATGGTTCAGTGCTGCATAGAGCGAGATTATCTAGCCGCCATGGATCACTACATCAAACTCGCCATCGGTAATGCCCCTTGGCCTATTGGTGTTACTATGGTTGGTATCCACGAACGTTCAGCCCGTGAGAAGATCTACACCAACAGCGTTGCACACATCATGAATGACGAGACAACTCGAAAGTATTTGCAGTCTGTCAAACGACTGATGACATTCTGTCAACGCCGCTACCCCACTGCCCCATCGAAGGCCGTGGAATTCAACAGCCTCGCCAATGGCAGCGATTTGCAGTCACTTCTTGCGGAAGAAAAGTCTTCGGGGGGATCTCAATCCTCGGAGGAAAAGCTTCGCATAATGCCTGCCTAAATGATAAACATCTTCTCTGCAACTTAGCAGTCATTTTGTTGTATACTACTAATCAACTACTGAACATTCTGCTTTCAAAAAAAAAAAGAACAACTACTGAACATTCTGCTTTATCTGTAATTAACGTTGGTTTAAGTGTACTTTGGTTATTGTCTCCTCCGATGAAATCCTGAATTGTTCTCTCTTTTACTAAAATTAAATGACCAGAATCCTTCGTTGTTTTTACACATTTATGATTCTCTGTTGACAAACACTCATTGATGCTGTTTGGTTAACATTCACATGACTTGCTTCGGGTGACACTAAGGGCATGTTTGGTTCGCAGGAAGTGCACTTTCATGGGAAGTGGGTTCCTCAAAATCAAAGAAATTGCTTATTTCCATTGTTTGGTTGATTGGAACTAATATTCCAATGGGAAGTA
>CM008337.1:1702051-1712444 GCA_002525835.2 Ipomoea batatas | reverse complement strand
GGTCAACACCACTATTTCAAAATTAATACAGAGATGCTTAAAGACAATAAAAGTAGTGTATTACTGTTATCGGCACATTTTGGAGACGTCAAAGATTAATATAAAAGAGGAAAAATAATACTCCCTCCGTCCCAATATATGTGTCGGGTTCGGTTAACGAGGCTTGACTGAAGTTATTTTTAATTCAACTTTTTATAATATTAAGTTTAATATTAGTATACAAAATTTATATATTTAGAAACTATACTAAAAGTACTATTAAACACAAAAAATCAAATTTAAAAATAAGTAAAATATACTAAAGAAAATAAGCAAAAAAGAAAGTGTTGGTTTGACCAATGAATAGTAAGTATGACAGATAAAATGGGACAGAGGGAGTATCATTTTATGTTGCTGACATAAATAGGAAACTAAATCCTTAAACCTTATTGATTAATTACAAATTAGTTGAGTTGATTAATTACAAATTAGTTGAGTGCTAACACATGATAAACCAATTACCTAAAATATGACTACGAATTACTTGAATTATTATTTCCTTAAACATAAACCACATCTCGAAATATCAAGTGATTGCGCCAAGGATGAGGACAATGACTACAGTCCAACCGATGGCAACTATTGAACTCCTCATCCTCACCCATCACCTATCATAAACAATGCTACTAGTTGAGATATACTCTAAATTAAGATTAAAAGTTTATTTTTTCTATAAACCGATATGATTTACCTCCTATATCAAGATTTTAAGATAGATACTAAGAGCATCCTCATTTGTTTTGATTTTTTCATGAATTTTACAGGTCCACCTAGAAAAGAGAAATAAGAGGGAAGAGGAAAAGAAAAAAAAAATTAAAGTAAAGTTGAACACAATATCCAGATCGAATCAGATGCTCTGTTAGTGGTCGAAGGTATCAAGAATTCCAATGGTTGCACCTATCTCGACTTTATCCTGTCCGACATTAGATGCCTAACTTTAAACTTTCATAGTTTGTGCTTTGTATTTGCCAAACGGTCCGCGAATAAAGCAGCTCACCTTCTCGCTAGGGATGCTTTACTCATTGCCGACCGTAAGGAGTGGGGAGTATCCCCTCCTTCCTTTCTATTTGATGTTCTCTATCTTTTATGTTAATGGATGTCTGTTTGTTTTTTTTAAAAAAAAAAAGTAAAGTTGAACACGCCCAGGCCTAGTAGGCAGCCCAACTGGCACGTACAGTGGGCGTAGGATGTGCGCCAAATGCACAGATAGGCAATGTCCTCCTTCCATTTCTCTCTTCTGCGGAACCCACAAAAAACTTGGGTCTTGCAAGAGGAAAAAAAAAATCATAAAAAATCACTTCTACTATTTGTGTAAAAACCATTGTTTTGTTTTTATCCTGCAAAAACTTAAACAAAAACTACTAATGTGATTGCTCTAATAAAAACACTCAGAGATTAGGTATAATCATTCTAGGCAAGAACTTGGAGATGCCCTTAATTAGGTGCAATCATATACAATAAGGTGGATATGCATGGAGGATAGGAGGGCCGGTTCCCATTGGTATAAATCAGCATAATAATATCTCCTTTTCAGCCCTGACACTGAGACATATATGGCAACAGTGAATCAGAAAGGCTGTTCTGGTTTGGTTTGGTCTGGTCTGGTCTATATAAAATGATGTCTCTAGAGGCACGCCTGAAACCTCTACTTTACACATAAACCCATACGTACATCTTCTTCCTCATATAGTTATCTGTCCAATCACTGAAAAAAAAAAAACTTTGGTCGCAGATTGCAGATCAGAAGATAGCCAGAAGTTGCCGTCATGTGACGTTAACAATTCAAGACTGAAATCTGTTGGAGTAATGGGGATTGGGGAACAATGAATGGCAATGTGTTTGTATTTCCTTGTCATTTTGTAATTTCTCAATGTTTGAATGATGCCCATCAAAAAATAGTTAGGAAAATTAAATAAAGAGAGGTAAAAGTAATTGTGTTGAGGAAAAAGACAATCGAATTAATTGCTTGAGACCTAACTAACTTCGGGTCTCATAGATGTGGCAACGCCTATAGTAGGTTGAGTCCCCTCGGTTTTGATCTTGCTCCCAAGTGGCCAAGTCCCAAGTCATAGTCAACCTTGCCTTAAACCAATTGCCTATTTTAATGTGTTTTTGAGTAAGTCTGCTTGATATTATAAATACGTTGAAGTATTACATTCAGTCTCAGGTAGTTAAATACGTGATTAGACTATTCCGAACTTAGGTATAATTTTAGTGAGAATCTAAAAATC
The DNA here is from genome assembly GCA_002525835.2 of Ipomoea batatas. Lineage (NCBI taxonomy): Eukaryota > Viridiplantae > Streptophyta > Magnoliopsida > Solanales > Convolvulaceae > Ipomoea > Ipomoea batatas. The sequence goes on along the minus strand of CM008337.1, from coordinate 1,710,174 downwards.
CCTCCTACATGTATTTAATGCGCCTTATATAGAGGTATAGAGGGAACACATGCTGCATCCGACATGTGCACCATGTGTCCCGCATGTATTGACCCCGACGAAGGGGCCCTGATAAGGCCATGTGCTATTAGATTCCTGACATCCGCATTGTCGTCATAAGGTCGAGCGGTGTAGTAGGGCAATAATAGCTCTCTAAAATAATAATGGTTCGAAGCTCATGATATCCTTCTCGGTCTATGTGATGGGGAGTTATGACCTAAGCGTAAAGCATGACTATCAATCTACACTAATACCATCTTCCAAGTTCCAATTAAGCTCGGGTTAGGTAGACTCAAGGTCGTCGGGTATGCTCGGGAATGGGACCTCCTAGTCTCTTGTACATATATCGAGCTCAAGTGTAAGTATATGGATAAAGTATAATTTCTATCATTGCCTTTCAACCAACTGCTACTCGAAGGTACACTCTAGTGAAGCCCGCATTAATGTGACTCTAGTTGGTTTATGACTACAACAACATAAATCAACTTAAATTGTCCATAACTGACTGATTCAAACTAAGAAGTTGAAATACCCAACTTCTACAGGAAGTCAAATTGAAGCCTTATGATTAACAAATTAATTGTTCGAACAACTCAATTGGGTTCCGAGCCACTACTAACCAAATCCAGGCATGCTAAAAATAAGTTAATTACTCTTGCACATACAACTCAGTTGGTTCTTAGATGGTAGATTGTAAACAAAAACACAAAATCAAGCCTTAACAACCGCAATATAGAGTTACACCCAATGTGGTGGGCTTCATGTGGACACTAGACACTTATCCTACGTAACTACATTGAGTTACTATGATTTATCGATTAACTACTAGTGCTATCAATATAATTAATAAATTATCGACTCTCTACTAATTATCCATCAAGATTCAAGACAGAATTAATTACACTAATCACTAATGATAGTGAAGAATATACTTCTCAATAATTGGCGGAAAAGACCGGTGGCAGGAATAAGGGTAGGCCCTATAACGACCAGTCAAACAGTATCATTGACCATTCTCTACAGTCCTACATCCCTTATTTTTGACCCTTTGCGGCTTTTCCCTATATATATATATATATATATATTTCCACACCACAATGATCTCATGCACTCTCAGTCTCTCAGCTCACACAAACAAATTAAACAACCCCCACTAATATGTATACGGGCATGGACTCCTTGTGGGCGGAGAAGCGCTTTGACGGCGGCGTTCAGCTGCCGGAAAGTCCAAGATTGCCCATGGAGTTCCTGTCTAGATCCTGGAGCGCCTCTGCTCTCCAGATATGCAAGGCGCTTTCTCCTTCCACCGCTCCGTCGTCTTCGTCTTTGCTTCCCAAACTCAGTGCGATGGGCATTAATAATTCCGGCGCCGCCGCGCCGGAAAACGCCTTCTACGACGACGAGTCGGCGGCGAAACTCTTCGGGAATAACACTTTCTGCTTTGCTTCTTCCGCAACCTCTCAGATGGTTCTTGAACGCATCATGGCACAATCCGTAAGTCTTACTTCACACTTAATCCTACTAACTTATTTTTTGTTCAATTTTAATGTATTATAATAATTCTAATTTAATAATGTTTATTTTTAAAATATTAAAGAATACCTTGAGAACCCTTTTTTAGTGGTAAAAACCAGCAAAACAAAGAGTTACAAGAATGTAAATCAATCTAATTAGGCTGTTTAAAGACAGTCAATAGCTCCCGCGGGAATCAAATTTGTAATTTTGTGGTTACAAAGTCAAGACTAACTTGACTAGAGTTGCCTTCTTGTTTGTATTTTTAAAGGTTTGGTTGATTTTGTAGATGCACAATGAGCATGAAATATCACCGTTAACTTCCGGAAGGTTGTCTCATAGCAGTGGACCTCTGAACAGCAACGGTCCTCTTACAGAAGAAACTGATAGCCCTCCAATCTCCCCTCATGAGGAGTACGAAGATGTTGTTAAGGTATGTATGTAAAAATGTTTTCCATTTTCCTTCAACTTCAATTTGATAATACCCATGATTTACTGTATTAAGTTTTTGAATTAAAGTTAATATCACATTTTATCTCTTAAAATTATTTAAGATTGTCTTTTATAATGCTAAAAGAAAATGTTTCCCATCTTACAGTTAATTACCACTCCCTATTAGTCCCTCATGAATTGAAAAAAAAAATTTACTTATTTTTATATATTATGGTAAATGGTTCTCTAGCTTGTCCTACTTTTAATAGTGAATTAAATAGTAGTGTAATATATTTTCAATAATTTAACAATCAAATTTGATTGATACATGTCAATGACTTAGTGGCACAAAATGACTCTCTCAAATGGAAAGGGACAACAACAGATATTACATTGTAACAAAGTTAATACTATTCAAAAAAGTTTTGATTGATACATTATGGACCCTGATGACTAGAAGTAGTTTAAAAGAAAAAAGAAAAAAAAAAAAAAGAGTTGTTGAAAAAAAAAACATGGAGCACAACATTATCAAAATACTTTATTTCACACTTAGCTTGTAATTGACAGATGTTGGCCCAGATGTTTTTTATTTATTTTTTTTGAAAGAATGTTGGCCCAGATATTAATGAATTCAATTTAAAAAACAAAAATTAAAAGCAAATGTTACTATAATCGAGGAACTAAGTGTGAAATCATCACGTACTTAACGTTGATATAAGGAGGTGTCTAGAAGTGATGCATTAAGACTCAAGAGACAAGGATGGGCTCTTTATATGTATTACTGTAATATTTAATAAGATGGAAAGGGTTGCGATGAGACAAAAGTGGGAAGAGCAAAAACCACTTTGTCTCGTGTTTCGCAGTAAAGTTGAAAGGAAAACGCAAGAGATGGAGAGAACCAATACTTTTGTTGCTTTTCTTTCTTCACAAGTATGCTTTAGCTATCAAATCATCCTCCTTTTTGACTTTACTTTGCTTAGCTTCTTGTTTTTCCATGCAAAATAATTGAACACACCCAAAGCCAAATAATAATAAAGGAAAAAAGAAAAAGAAAAAGATGATAATGAAACTTTGGAAAGAGTGTTACATACTACCAAATTGCAAAGATACAAAGATTTCGAATTGATTGGTATGGGTAAGAACAAGATTCATATTGTCCTTTAATAAAATATATTTTCGATTTTATTTAATAATATTATACGTAGTATTATTTTTGAATGATAAAAGAAACTCACAATTAATACTTGATGGTATGCATTTGTAACTCGACTCAAATTGAGTGCTGGCCTGAGGGAGTATGCTACAGGGTTGTAAATGAGCCGAACGAGCTCGAACTCGATCGAGCTAGAAAATTGAAGTTCGAGCTTGACTCTGTTACGAAACAAGTCGGCTCGAGCTCAAGTCGCTCGACTTATTTACACCTCGATCTATATATATAGAGTTCGCGTGCCTCAACAAGTCATGAGCTTAAAATATTTAAGCCCGATTCATTTACACCCTAGGTGAGATAGAGAATATAATGGTTTCTAAAAGACTGACCTTTCGTCCCAACGGTCAGCACATTAAGTGGTAGTGGACTAACCAAATGGTTTGCTCCATTCACATGGGTAGGTGATGCTTAAGAGACGAGGTGCCGAATCACCAGGCCAACCAACATGGTTAAAATATAATGGCTTTAATTTCTTTTAAAAGATCACAAATTTGAGGCCTAATTATAACACATATGGCTGGCTGCAGTACTTACGAGCAAACAACAGTCTCCAACCACTATTCACAACTGTGCGGAACGGCACCGGCGGCAATGTGGGAGGTGTAGCCGGAGCTCCCGGCGGCAAAACAGTGGGGAAATGGTTGAAGGAGAAGAGAGAAAAGAAGAAGGAAGAGTGCAGGGCACGAAACGCGCAGCTCCACGCGGCGGTTTCAGTGGCCGGTGTGGCTGCTTCCGTGGCTGCAATAGCAACGGCTGCAGCCTCAGCGTCGTCTGCCGGGAAGGATGAGATGACAGCACAGACGGACATGGCCGTGGCCTCAGCAGCAATGCTGGTGGCGGCTCAATGCGTTGAGGCTGCAGAAGCCATGGGAGCTGAACGTGATCACCTCACGGCGGCGATCACCTCCGCCGTCAATGTGCGCTCCCACGGGGATATTTCCACTCTTACCGCCGCTGCAGCCACAGGTGAGATTATATCTTAAAAGAAAAAATTGTAATGTATGTCCCTCCACAATATTTCAATTATCAATGTGACTCCTAAATTATTAAAGGTGTAAGGAGTTAAACAACATTTACACTACTAATAGTTCAGGAGTCATATTAATAATTGACATATTATAGAAGGGTATAAATAACAATTTCCCCTTATATCTTAACATTCAACCCGTAATTCATAAGAGTAACAAATTTAGCTAACTCTGTGTCTATCAGCTCTGCGTGGAGCAGCTACATTGAAGGCAAGGGCACTGAAGGAGGTTTGGAATATTGCAACAGTTATCCCCGTCGAGAAGGGGACTGGAACCGGGACAGGTAGTAGCAACAGCAGCAACAACAACAACAATGGTTACTCGGAGGGGTTAGATGTGGAAGAGAATTTCTTGGGCGCTTGTAACCAAGAGTTGCTAGCTCGGGGCCGTGAGCTTCTCAAGAGAACACGCGATGGTAAACACAGAAATACTAACTAGAAAATGATAGTTTCCTATACATAGGTTGTTCTGATATTGTGTGGGCTGTTCTTCACTTGTTCTACAGGCGAACTTCACTGGAAAATCGTTTCTGTTTACATTCATCGCAGTGGAGAGGTATGGCACTAGCCACTAGGCACTATATATATAGCCTTAACATCTGAGATTCACTTCTATGCTAAATGGCATCCAATCTTACAGGTAGTGCTAAAGATGAAAAGCAAGTATATGGCAAATACAGTGACCAAAAAGAAGAAGAGTAAGTGACTGACTATATTTCATTGAACAAAAGATGTGGTTTTGAGGTCATATGCTAATGAATCCTAAATATGATTTGCAGATGTGGTTATAGAGGTTTGCAAGGACATACCTGCATGGCCAGGGAGGCACCTGCTAGAGGACGGAGAGCAGCGCAGGTACTTTGGGCTGAGGACTGAGGTGCGCGGGTTGGTGGAGTTCGAATGCAAGAATCAGAAAGAGTATGATATGTGGACTCAAGGCGTTTCAAGGCTTCTCTCTATAGTGGCAGAAAGGAAAAGGAAATCACATAGTTAAATCCTCTGTGTTTTCCCCTCTCCATCTATCACCCTCCTATCATAAGATTTGGAAGTGTAGCAGAAAAGTGCTAGAGAGCAGAAGATGCATGTTGGGTAACGATCAGGGCAATGCAAGCTGGCTATATATGTTTATAAGCAATGCATATGTAATGTTGTTTGAAACAATCTGTGATGTGATATCATCTTTTTCATGTAATTTAATCTGTGCTTCAAAAACTCTTTATCTCTATCCTGGAAAAACACTTATATACGCAGAGCCAGAGATCTTAAAGGCATTGAAGAGCAGAAAACACAATGTAGGATAAATGGCACAACTGCACAAGGTATATGAAATAACAGGCCGGATGGTATTTACTTTGTGCATCATATACAATGAATCACACACTTCTTATCTATTTCCATGAGAGAGATAAAGAGTGCGTACAATATGTAGTCTTTTCAACTATCAGCAGCTCTAACTCTAAGAAGTGTCGGGAGGGATAGGAAGAGTCAACTATCAGCAGCTCTAAGAAGTGTCAGGAGGGATAGGAAGAGGTTGATGACGTCTAGATACAGGGAAACAGAAGCCCATATGTATTCATCATAACTATATCGCTTGATGAGGTTATCAGTGTCGTATATGATGTACCCACAAAATATGAGTGATGCCAAACCCCCATAGATCATTAGGGAGATCCTTCCAAGAGGGAAAAATATCTGCGAATGGCACAATAAATTGGATCAACTTCTGTTAAATTGAAATGCTAAATGTAAATGTGAAAGATGAAGTCAAGTTACCTGAATCAGGGCAAACAACATCAGCACCATAACCGCACCAAACAAGAATGGTCCAAGAAAATTGAAGTCATGACCTCTCTTTGCAGCCCAGAATGTATATAAAGTAAGAGAAACCACTACAGCTGCAGTCAATACAGCTGATTCCAAGATTATTCTCCCTGTTCCCAAGCATTCAGCCAACAGATCAATATTATCCTTGAAAGACAGTTAACCCAATATTATGTGCATAAAGCAAGAAAACAGTCACAAGTCACAACACCTGGGCACCTCTAAAAGCAAAAATATATACCAAATGTCTAAATCAATTAAACCTATCTCACCTTGATGCAACCTGGGCTATATGGCATGCCATGTGATTCAGTGATTGCCTTGTCATCATGCACATTTAATATTTTAATACATCCAATAATAACTTATTGACCCATTAAATGTAACCTGAATACCTTATTTTAGCCCTATTTTGTATCAAAAAATTCTTAGACCCCAAAAATAAAATTCCACCAACTCAAAATAGATGCGAGATCACTCGAGCACCCAAGATCCACCAGTTTGAATAGATAGATTGGCATATTGAGCTATATCAGTAATTTTGGTCGTGCAACATGTGCTTATTGCATCTCTTTATTATACTTTTAATGCAGTGCAGAAATGCAGAATTGTTATCGCCAAAAAGGCATATGCATCCAACTACAACTGTCAACTGTCATTAATTATAGTATACTTTAGTATGAGAGTATATGTTTGTCAGTTTGTGTAAAAATATAAAATGTTGCACATCAATTGGTTACAGGAAGAAGTTTGAAAAAAAATACCATGGATCGAGTCTCATCGGCCACTTAGAGCAATCTATCAAATTGTGAGCCAAAATAATTTACATCTTTGAGATGCTTTGTCAAGCCTTGCGATTGGAGATTCAACCTTTTGGAAAGAAAAATATAATATGTATATGCATTTATTGAATAATATTTCTTTTATAGGATGTATCTCCAAAACGTTTTTTTTTTCCCTTAAATGCACTAATAGTGACATATTTTCATTGAAGGTCCCTCTAAAACGTTTTTTTCCCCCATAAATAGTGACCTGTATGAATGCAAAACATCGCTCTCATGGGTGCAATAGAACGAAATCAAGGAATCACCATTGTCCATTGACCACAAGAAAATAATATATCCTATCCAAAATTTGGAGTAATACAACAGCATGCACGCCAAGGAACTCCAGCAACATCATATCATCCAACAACAAAGAGAACTTTACTTGAAGGGAAAAAAAAAGAGTAAGAAACAAATTTGAAATGCTTGCCTTTGGTGAATGCACAAGTCAATCCCACGGCAAAGGAAATAGCAACAGTGAAAATACCGAGCAGGAAGTAGTTGTAGGGATGCCTCTGGTGATAGTAATACAAAGGGCACAACACTGCAGCAAACGTACCGTTAATTAATTTATAATTTAATTCACAGTTTTAAACATATGGAGAAGTAAATAACAACAAAAATAAAAATAAAAAAATTAAATACACATAATAACAAATGTCGTGAAAATTCTACTATATTTAAGATTAAATACAAGAGTGAAATGTAAACCAAAATAAAAAAGTGAAAAATCTATACTAAAAGCTTTATCCAGTTTTGCTTTATGCAAATGCACTTCAATTTACATATTTCTTAAAATAGTGCAAGTGTAATTCCTAAAACAAATTATACTCCGCATTCCATACATTGTATATAGATATACAATATTAACAAGTTTATATTTACATTTTTCAAACTAATTTAGTCAAATTGATTCATTTAAACAGAAATAATAATAGAAATTGAGGAACAATTTGCAAAAATTAAAACGGAAGAGAAGTTGAAGGAGCATACCGATGAATGGAGTGATGATGAGAACAATATAGACGGCCAAGCCAGCTCCGGTGGATGCAAAGAAGTGTTTGATAGGGTGAACAGTGACGACGACGGAAGCAACTGCGACGGTGAGGAGGAGTTGGAAACTCACAATCGAGTACACCTTGCGAATGAATGACCACCGGAGTTGCGGATTCTCCAGCATCGTAGGATACAGCTGCCGCCCTCCGGCCTCCACGTCAGATTTCCGGTAAGGTTGGTTCCACATCTCGCCTCCGTTCAG
>CM008337.1:1638606-1657984 GCA_002525835.2 Ipomoea batatas | reverse complement strand
CACCATCCTTGTCTTCATAGGTGGGAACGTAATCAGAACTGTTCAACACGTTCATCAGCTTGCTCTCGTTCATGAAATCCTTCATCCCTTGCGCTTCACAATTACCTTCATTCATCCACATATATAACCACTCTACTTTACTTCCTCATTTCATAATTTTAACCTCAGCTCTAAGGATAAAAGTTACGTTGAAATTCGTGATATATATAGAATTAGTAGTACTTTCTTAACTTATTAAAGCACAAAGAGTCAATGGCTTCATTGGGATTCTGACTTCTCATTTGAGAGAGCCACAACTATGTCGCTTGACCACAAGATCTTTCGACTACTAGCTAGTAACTATGCTGGACTGAAACCCCTGGTCGAATTTCTGACCACCAAGTAAAGGTGGTCAAACATTTTGACCATTTTTCCAACCACTAAGTAAAAGTGATGGTCAAGACCTTGTGGTCTAGTGGCACTCGGTTGCACTTTCATATGGAAGTGGGTGAGTTCGAGTCTCAGTCGAGATGATATTGACTCGAGTCTAATTCTCAAAAAAATAATAAATGAGACGGATGGAGTAACTTTTAGTCTTTTTTTTTTGTACGTGATCAGTAAAATAGATTGAAATCATTGATTTTTTAAGTATCCGAACCCATTATAAGGTACATGATACCAAGAAATAATAATAAATCTATGCATGTTGGCATGTTGCATGCACCATGTATGTATATGAGCGATGTATCATGTATGTATAGGTGTGTGTATGTATTATTTGGAAAAGATGATTGATGAGTACCAATAGTGAAGGAACCGAACATCTTGGCCAAGGCATCAGACAGCTCTTGATAACTCTTGTACATGCCTAGGTCCACTTTCCTAAGGTAGGGTGCACCATCCATGCTAACCTTAACCAACACTGCAGCCTTGTCGCCGCCGTCTTCTCCGCCGCTCTTTTGGTGGTTGTTAGCGGCCAGGATGTTCTTCCGGTAAGACCGGACTGGTGGCCAACCTACAACCTGTGCCCTGATAGATGGATTTCCATCCAACAACAACTCATTAATCTGTCCCCGTAAATCACACAGATAAGATAAATAACAATAGAAAAAAACCATGTCTAATAAGTTGGATCTAAAAAGTGTTGATATGAATCAAACTCATGACGTTTAAGTACGAAAGTCATGCTCTACGTACCCACTCAGTCACTTCTTTCGGGCTGAACTATGCCTAAAAAGTTTTATACTGCTGAAGGTAGTGTAATCAATGAATATAATAGTTTTCTTTTTTGGACCAAACCCAACATATACATAAATTTTATCCTTCTATACTTAATTTGCATATAGAAAAACTTGAACCCAACATTTTATCTTGGGTGAAATGTTCCCTTTTACCAAAAATAATCATAACACACTTAAAAACAAGAATGAAAGAGTGAAAAATTAAATAATATTCATTTTAAAAATATATTTAGTGCTTAATTTGTTATATAATGTAAGCATGTGTTTATCATAATGTTAGAGAAAAATTTTAAGGTGTCGTTCACCAATATCAGTGCCTATTTATACAAGTGTAACCCTATATAATATTTAAATTATATGAGATATTGTTAATACTCGTCCATGCAGTATCTAATGTATGTAACAAGACATCATATATATAGTCACATGGGATGCATACAAAAGATACTCATACTAATAAACATCATATGTAACAATTTCCCAAAATTATATGCCTTGTAAATATCAAGTATAACTAAGGAAGCCTTGAGAACCAATAGGTTAGCAAGTAGCTAGCTAGGAAATAGTAAGTTTTGTACGAACGTCTCAAACAAGACGTGTAATATTTTTTAAGTAAAAATATACGGACTAATATAATACTTTTCTTAAAAAACATTACATATCCTCACGGTGAAACAGCTTCACATGGGATTTGAGTTGAATCTATGTTACCTTACCTCCAAAAAAAAAAAAAAAAAAACGTATAACATAACTTACCATCAAATTATACACAAAATCTCGATGAATATATACACTTATATTATTAGAGATAGATACAAGTTGAGTAGCAAAGAAATGTAGAAATCTTACTTGGCTGGAGGCTTGATGACAGCATCATTATCATTATCCTTATTATTGGCCTTATCAGAAGCATGGATCTGTGAGTCCTTAGACGAAAGCTTGAGCTTCAAATCCACATGATGCCTGGTTTCTTCAAACCCTCTTTTTCCCTTTCCGGCCGCCGTAGCACCGCCATGTTGATCTGCGGCGGCTTCTTTAGCTCCGCCGCCGCCGCCGCCACCCGGCAACCCTAAGCTCAGCTCCAACTTGCTTTCTTCTCCGACCAATAACGCCATTTAATTTGCTTGGTTTCTGAGGTTTTACAGATGAGATGAGAGTATAAATTGTGAATAAGTAGCAACGCGAAAGTTATGAGCAATGGAGAATAAAATTTGAGCAATAATAATGGATGTATATGGAAAGACGTATTAGAAAGGGGAGAAGGGCGTGTTTGTCTGTATGGGGTATTAATACCCCCATGGGTCACCTTTGTCCATTTAATTATTTTAATAAATAATAATAATAATAATAATAATAATAATAATAATAATAATGAAAGCGATAAGGGTTAATTAAATAAGGCGTTGAAGTATACACAAAATTGTAATTAGGCTCTTCAATTTAAAAAATTATACGGAGTAATTAGATACTTCATACTTGAATAACACAAGAAAATGATGCCAAACACCTTGTGCTCAAATGACATGTAGTGACTCTCCTATATGTGAGGTCATGAATCGAGCCTCAGTGGAGGCCAGGTGTGGTGACTCTCAGTAACGTTTACAGTTTCATTGGCTCGACTCCTAATACCAAGAAACTTGGTATGAATTTGTCTTTTTGCAAGCATTAGTGTACACGCATTTTTAAAAAACTTAATTGATACCATTGAAACACATTTTGCCATTTACTCTTCTGTCAAAAATTCTAGAAGAAAAAAAAAGAGTAAGTAGAGTCCCTCGAATTTAAAGGGAAAACCTTTAGAGAATTTGGTGTCGCTTACTTGAATCCTAATTAGGGCCAGGCCACGATATGAATTTATATCATTGTGAGCAACTGAGCACATTACACAAACTTTAAAAACTATACTCTGTAATATAATTTAGTGTTGTTGAGGTAAATCTTAAGATTTACCTCTTCCACTAAATCGTAGGACATATAAGGGCACTTGAGGGTCCTTGATTTTACGATGCAAAACTTTAAGAAAAATGTTAGAATTGAGATAAAATTTATTCCGTATTAAACAAGTGCTCTTTTAGCCATATAGTACAGTACTAGAAGACATTGTCTTTGTTTACTTTAATGATGTACCATCCATATATGATCGATCATTAATTATATTGTACTAGGTTTGTTGTTGTATATGATTATAAAATCAGGCAGCCATGAATACAATGTAGAATAGAATGTGAATTTTTCAAGTACTTTTAAGAATGTTAGGTTTTATACAAACAACTGCACTGGTAGATGTTGTGTGGCAAGATTGACACCAAGAGGGTGCAATATATATAATTATACTCCATTTATTCAGTCATTCATTTCGGGACTTAATGTGAAGTGAAGTGAAGGTTTTTTTTTTTTTTTTTTTTTTTTTTTTTTTTTTTTTTTTTTTTTTTTTTTTTTTTTTTTTTTTTTTTTTTTTTTTTTTTTTTTTTTTTTTTTTTTTTTTTTTTTTTTTTTTTTTTTGTGACGACTGACGAGCTGATGGTGTGTACTAGGTAAACTCCATTCATTCTCAAAAAAAAAATAAAAAATAAACTCCATTCCTATGTTGCCTAGATATTATATATAAGAGATAATAAATCACACTAGAAAGATCACGTGTACGGGTTACGTTCAATCGAGAGAATATTGGTAATAATCAAACTTGTTATTTTCTAATACAAAAATTATGTTCTATGCATCTATTCGGTCATCCTTTCATAATTTTTAGGGTGTGTTTGGTTTATAGGTTTACACACTAGGAATGAAAATAAAATCATAGTTAGTGTTTGGTTGACAACTTTTTAAAACACAACTATTAGATTTGATTACCCCTTCAATTAAAAACCTAATTTCTTAACTAAAAAAAGGTATCATTCCATCTTATTGATAATTAATATGATTTTTAAGATTGGATTAGTACTTATTAAATTTTTGTTTTGATTTTTTTGTTAATATTGGTGCTTTGGATGTCATTATATTAGGATCAATTGCTTTGATTTTTTGTTTTTGTATTTTTAAAACCTTTATTCCCATTATAGGGTCATAGATAACCAAACATCAATATTGATAATCATTCCAATTTCACCCTACTACCAAACATACAAAATACTTTTAAAACTCATACTATTACCGAGTATTTTTTTTTTTGGAGTAATGCTGATTACAATGCAGTACGTATCTGTTCATAACTACTTTCTCAACCTACTGAAGCACAAAGATATTGTATCGCCTCCACTGAGACGACTTGAACCCACCCCCTTTCATATAGGACTGCAACCAAGTGCCACTAGACTACAAAGTCTTAGCTACTATTATCAAGTATTTTATTTTCATTCCGATACTCATATGCAAACCAAACACACCCTAAAGTGAAGGATTTTGAAGGATGTGAGTAGGTCAACGAGTGTAAGAAGAGATGTGGTGATGTGGAGTAGATTGTTTTGATTATGGGAGTGGTTATTCCAAAGCTTCACTTTCTAGGATTGTGATCCGATCTGGGATTATTGGATTTATTGCTTCTATTTTTATCAACCTTACTACGTACTACACTCTTTTTCTTAAAAGACAATATTGTCTCTTTCACACTGCTAACAACAAGATGCATGGATCGATCCACTAGCTACTCGACTACTCGTACACCATTCAACTATATATTATATTGTTTTTAATCAATTTTCACTACTTTGAGAATCCACAAAAAATACTCACTGCTATTTCTAACCACTAATAATGGGAAATGATCAATAACATCAACCATCAACAAAAGTAATCTGGGTTGTGGTTAAGTGGCAAGGGACTCATCCATTCTTAACCAATGATCAATGGTTCGCTCCTTGCACCAATTTATCGCGATGCCCGCTGACCAATTTACGATGTCTTCGTCACTGACGTTCGTCAAGCAGGCCACGTGGATTGGCCAGGGTCTTCTTCGGCTAATGAGACCTCGATCTCGAAACCTTCGGAGTATCTTTTTGATAGGCGCCTCTATTTGTATGGGGAATTCGCTGCTGATAGATCTCGCCCAGTGTCCCCCTCCTTCCCCCACCGCCTTCCGACCCACGGGAGTATACAATAATGCAAATTTCCGGGCCCTCATGCCCGATCGTGGCATTGAGTATGGAGCAGTTTTTAGGTCAGCTGTCCCACTCAAAAGATGCTTACAATTCAACAAAGGGATTAATTACTGTTTGTAAATAAAAGTTTACTGAAATAATAGTAACGCCCAAGTCATATGTACCTACTTTCTAATCTTGACTTCAAAAGCTAAATTGTTATTATTATTTGGATAAAATCATATGTAATACATTAAAATAGGGACACGAGTCAAATAAGAAATTCATTTTTTTATGAAAAATGTGAATAAATAATCAAATTTTAAAAATCTCTAAATAAGCCATTGAATTTTTAAAAAAATGATACAATTAATTCCTTTTTACCCCCACGCACTATAGAGGGTTAACCCTTTTATATATACCTAATAATTGGATGCCACACCAAACTTTTGAATCTCAACTACTCATTTATTTCTTACTAATTAACTTGATTGCATTTTTCATAAAAGTTGAATGACTCATTTAATCCTTTTCCCATTAAAATATATCAACATTATTTTTTCAAGTACTACACAACACTAATTAACTAACACATGAGCGCCTAGGTGCTAGGCGCCCCTCAGCCGCCCAAGAAGTGCATGCCTAGTAATTTTTTCAACTATAGGTATACCTTAATAGCTAAGGTTGTCATTGGTATTATCAACACTGTACAATCAGGTATACTATACAAGATTAGCACCAATACTATCACACTGTATAATCAGGTATACCATACAAGATTGACGCCAGTACTATCAACACTGTATAATCACGTATGCTATACAACCTAAGGTTGCCGTAAATACTATAAACACTGTACAATCAGGTATACCATACAAACTAAAAATATCGTCGATACTATCGACAAGTATTGTTAAAAAATCCAGATCAGATATTTATATATATAAATCACTTTTTTTTTTCTTTTTAATTTGGGAGTATAGTATATATGATGTATTGTATGGCATGATGGATGAAAAGGTTTAACATTATATTAGAGATGCATTGAATTAGCATGACAAACATATATGACTAAAACCCTAATAATGTAGTTGGGTTAAGGGGCCAGGGAAGGGGATAAGGCATGTGCTGAGATTCATTGAGAGGGAAAGAAGGTTTTGTATGAGTGCATCATTGCATGTGAACCTGTTGGCGCTTTGTCACCCTATACTCAAACCCCGCCCTATTCCATGTGCGCCGCTCCACTGCATCATATCTCACTCACCAAATTATATATACCCTCCCAGTCAAAATATTAACTATCTAAATTACTACTATTTCATTCTTTATATCTATCTAACAAAAAAAATAAAGATAAATAGTTACATACACCGACACTATTGTATATGGTACACCATTGTAAGGTTTCTTTTATTTCTTTTGGGTGCAAATCACGAGGTGATTTGGGTCTTTTTTTTCGTTCCTTTTACCGTCCGGGTCCAACCAACTAATCCTTGCTTGTTCCAAGAGGTACGAGAGCTTTTGGGTGCAAATCACGAGGTGTTCTGAATTTTTCTCCATCTGTTTTACGATTCGGGACCACCCAACTAATCCTCACTCGCTTCGAGAGGTATGGGAGCTGGCCCAGAGAGAATCGTCAATTGTGGGGATCGAACTCGCAATCAAATCTTTACACAAGCAATCAGATTAGTCGATCAGAAGATAATAGGGAGGTAGTTATCACTCCATAATAGGTACAGTTATCCTTAACCAAAGATCAAGTGTTCGATCATTGGCTTTGAGTATAGAACAATCTTAAATCTTCAGGTCAGCTGTTCCACTCAATAGAGGTGCCTACAATTCAGCGAGAAAATTAGTCACTGTGTCCGATGGTAGAAACCCTAGACTACATCTAACAAACAATAATAAGTACAGTTGCCAAATGAATAGAACATGATTCTTGTACTTAAAAGTGACAGAGTTCCATTTTTTCTAAGACTCTATCTTGGTTAAGTTTGGATAATGACAGACAGATTTCTCAACTTACCTAGAAAAAAATGGGGAGACGATAGTCGGAGATTGTGAGATTTACGTACACAGGTACATACAGACATATGTAGTTTAAGGATCTTTCATTTTACAAAATCTTCAAAGGACCGAGCCAGGAATCATGATGGGCCAATCATCATTGATCACAATAATATATTCATGTTTCTGTTCTATGAATCTCTCTACCATTATGCACACACTCGTTTGTTTTCAATTGGGCGGTGGTTTAAATAAATAAATTTATAATTGAATCTATCTCTCCCCGGTGGAGCAACCTCTCAAAGTGAGAGATTGGTCTAGCATTTGTGTTTAACTGATCGAGTTATTATGATTTACATCATCTCACATGCTCTGTCAGGATGTGAAGGATATTTAGGATTGGGGATTCAACCTTTCGAGAAGAAACTATTCGTTGGGATGATTTCATTAGAAACTATGAAAAAGATGCTAATTTAATGCAGATACATCGAATCTAAATTTTTTAGATGAAAAATTGCACAAAGTTAGACCATGTATGATGTAACATATAATACTCGCAAAGATATGGAAACCAAGAGATTAACATATGGTCATCATATATAGCTTAAATTTTGATTCTCTTTTACCAACAACTTGTTCCGACAAACAATTTGTAGAATTTTTTTTACAAACAATATCTCTACTAGACTACTACTATGAGATTAATCCGAATTTAACCATAGTTGATGAGGTGGTGCACGCATGCATATAAAATTTGACTTTTACTTACCACTACGCCAAAAGTGATAGCTCATAGCGAAGACGCAATTTTATTTCCTTATTAACTGCCATCACATTTTCAAGAGGCAAGGTACTAGACTTAACCCTTAACCGGTCTCCGTTCAACAATCACAATAACCATCAATTGTTGGACTTGGCCATTCATTGGCATCTGCCCAACACATAGTGTAAACATACAAAAATCGATCTTTACATTAACGGCTTGTTTATTAACTGTCTCAAGTTATAGCTTACCACGACTACAAATCAAATATGATATCGTGTGGGAACTGTTTATTGACCTTCTCAGTTTGAATTGATCAACTATGAATAACTTAAACTTGTTAACATATTTTTGTAGCAGCGGTAGACTAATTAATTATTACTAGCTAGGTAACATCTACATATGTTTTCGCATAGATTAAGAATGCAAAGAAGATGCATGTCTAGACAACATCGTAAATGATGTACAGAAAAGTACTGTGAATCATGCATGATTGTGGCTAAGGTTTTGAAGTTTTGATGAGGGTTGAGATGGATGGGACTGACAGGGACAGGAACAACCAAGCCAACCTAGTAACTATTGGGCTACCAACCGGGAACATGGGCTTGTGGTCGTGGGCCACGGCCTGCCAGAAAACAGTCCGGACATTGATGGGAAAGGCCGGGCCCATACGGACAAAGTCCAAGCCTAATTCCACGTGTGGCAAGGCCCACATCTCGCCATCATCATTTATTACGTTACACGTGTGTGTTCCCATCTCCTAACTCACTTCAATGCTTCAATTTCAACTCCTTCCCATCTTTAGCTCATTTCATTTGATTCCCCCTCAAACACTCACATGATTGAGTTAACATTTTGACTCTATTCTTATAAGAATTATGTAAGAATGGAAATTTTATGGGTGTTTCCTGATGACACGCTTGGTGTATCTAGGCTTGAAAAGTACTATAAGATGCAGCGCAGCTAGAATTGAACCCTTTCATTTGATCTATATATATGTGTGTGTGTGTATGTGTGTGTTTTGGGATAACACGCTTGGTGTACATAGGCCTGAGAAGTACTATCAGATGCATATAGGGTTGAACCCCTTCATTTGATCTAATCTGTGTGTGTGTTGTGAATATTATCGTTAAGTTTTTCTTTACAAGGATGATGATAGTGTTTTTGGACTTGATTTAACTCTGTTGGGTTTGAGAGGCTTGGACCGACACATAATTCCTTAGGTAGTGGTATTGTTGGTGGTTTAGTGAACGTTAGTTAGACTATACCAAGACTTTTTTGGTGTTATTATCACTGTTTGAAAACTCTCCTTAGACTACTCAAGAATAGTCGGGAAACTATGACTTGTGGACTTTTTTTTTGAGGTGTCATGGTCAATTTCCGACCAACTCAAAAGTAGATAGAGACTTAAAGCACTTTTCAACTTTTCCAACTACTGTTAGTAGTGGTGGAAAAATGGTTAGAATTTTCAACCACCCCCCAAAGATGGTCAGTATTTCCAGCCAACGTTAATAGATGGTCGATCTAAATCAGCATTATATATAGCTTATTCTCAACTGTCAAGAATGTTTTTTCTTTTAAAGTTTATTTTAATGTTAATAATAATGTTCATCTGTTGTTGTTTTGGCATATTCAGTTATGTGCTGAGTTGTTTCTTAATGGAATGAAAGCAAGTTCTCCACTACCATTGCTGGAAGATACTCCAAAACCAAATCTGCCCATTACCATTAATAATTCTCTCCCCAGCTCTCCCATATGGTTTGTTTGTACTTCACTCTTAATAATTCCCTCACTTTGTTTCAATGAAATCCTTTGTGGATACCACCCTTTTCACCACTTGTGGCTCCACATGTCCCACTTGACAAGACTCCCAAGTTTTGTGAATAATAAGATTTCTATATGGATAACTATAAAGTATTATAAGCTTATATATTTCCATCATAGTAAAAGATTTTTTTGGATTGAGTCATGAACAACTTAGATTGGTTTACCTTCTTGTGATCATTCGATGGTAAACTTCACCTTCTGGTAACATCGGTGAGTTTTCTCATAATTTAAAAGATTTATGAAAGTATTACACCTTTCGTTTCTTTTCTTTTTTGTTAGACCATGAGATTCCTTTTCTTTTTTGTCAGACCACGAGGTGTCCTGCACAGACTCTAGGAGACACATTTAAGCCAGTATCATACTCAAACTAATTCACGTTCGCACCGGGCCGACCTAATTAAGGGGCAAAAGTGCTGATCATATTGGTTTTTCCATACGATAGGGGATTCAAACTCTCGACCTCTCTTAAGGGAGGAGAGTGTATGACCACTCACGCTAACAAAACTGGTTAAATTATAAATATTTATTAAAGACCGAAAAATCACCATTGTTGAAAACTAAATGATATACCACACTAGGATGGATGTTCTTTGATAGATAGTTTTGTTTTTTCTGGGTGTCCCCTCCCCTAAAAACACAAAATAAGTATGAAAACATACAAGAAACTCAAGATTTGATTCAAAAGTGTTGACACTTCAAGTCGATTTAACCAATGTACATGAACATATTTTATCCAATCCCAGTTTGAACCCACAATCATACAACACGATGGAAACACAAATTTGCAGCCCGAGAATCCTAAACCACGAGGAAAATGTCAAGCAGGGGAGGAGTGGAGCTAGGTACTCTGATCTCCATGCTACAAATTTTCAGTTTGCTGGCAAAACATATAGATATAGAAACAATCATACAGAATTGTTGCTCAAAACATGTAGTTCAGCGCCTTCCAGATGCCACAGATTCGGCAGAGAAGAGGTACTTCACTCGTGAAAGAATGGAATCCTGTGCAGGATCGTAGGGATGGTCCTTTGAAGGAATCTCCAGGATGGCTGGTACCGGCTTGTTATAACCATCAACCAAAAACCTTATCATGTTTGCAACCTGAACATTGAAGTGCAGTGGAAAGGATTATAGCTTAATCTCAAGAACAAATGATTGTAAAACGTTAAGGGAGCTGTTAGCCCGTAAACATTCCTAGTGGAGGGCACAACGATTTGATTTAAAAAAAAAATAAAAAAAATCCAATGCATTATACAATTTCCGGATGTATAAAACATTTCCAGATTGTAATATTGTTCCACGACAGTGTCATTTATCTATGCAGCATATAAGGCATAATGGACGAGGAGGAAGCTTAAACCAAGTCAATATAACATTCAGGAAATAAAATAACACTTACATATTGGCTGATCAACACTATTGCAATGTCCTCTCTTGAAGTGAACTCTTTAAAAGCATCTTCAATCTGTTTCACCGTAGTTTCTAAACCATAACAAGGAAAATAAATTGATTCAAACTTCTTTACGAAAAAAGATATTTAAAAAAAATAATATTGGTTTTGGAGGAAGAAATCAGAAAAAACAAAACCAGGCTATGTTTGCTTACTTTTCCACTGATAAAGCTGAAATTTATGAGTGAAAATGAACTAACTATACATAGTTTGCTAACAATACAGATGGCTTTATTTTGAATTTACAGATATTTGAATTCAAATATGAAAAAGAAAAACAAACTCTTGATAAAGAACCAAACTTCACACTTTTCAACAAAATGGTGAGGCACCTTTGATGCTGGGTTACAACAGGAAATTTTAGTCCATTGGTCACCAACATAGTGATTAATAATGCTATTGACAATCACGCTCAAGGAACTGAAAGATAGGAATTCAAGGCCAAAAACATACTTGAATCCACAATAAGGTAGTTTGTTTTTCTCCTCAAGTCCACGTTGCCAACTCCAGCCATTAAAAATCCAGTGATCGTATCCTACATTTGCATATTGTAAGAAATCTCAAGAGAGGCAACTAATACAGCAAACCACACCTCAGTAAAACCGTGAAACTTAGTACACACATCTCGTTTGTCCATCCATAAATTATATGCAACCAAACACTTGTCAATCTGTGTTCATGTGACAACTAAATTCCCATGGCACTTCAGCAGAGAATCACAAAAGAACTTATGGTACTTAGACATTCTACCGAACACACTCCAACAACTTCCATCCTTAATTGATTTCATGGATTTTGCAGGAAAACAATTGATTGACCTTTCTGATTAAGTATGAACTGAATACTAGCAGGAAATTTACCTAAACATTATTTGATTCTAAAGTGTTGCAAGTCAAGCCACAGATTAAACCCCTAAACACAAAATTTGCTCAAAGCAATACAAAACTGGCATTTATCGTAGAGTAAATCAATTAAAGTTAGCATCCTTTACCTCATCACCGATCATAGCAATGAGTGCCGAGTTGCTGGTGCGGATCTGAGGTCGGTTTGCCATCCTAAACAAATTTGCTTATGCAGCTGCAATGATCGATCAAACAAAATTGAAAATTTCGAAACGTTTAAGCTAGCTTATGCTAATCAGACAAAACAATTGATCGGATCGCGCTTCTTTTATATGACAAATGAATATGAATCTAAAGAGCATGATTTGGGGCAAAAAGGAAAGGAAAAACACCTGAAAATTCACCGTAAACAGACACCTTGTTCCTGGTGGTGTTTGGACCTCAATTGGTGTAAATAAGTTCAGTAAATCCAACGAAAACTCTGTGAAATTGGAGAAAGACGAAACGCTAAATGGGCTAGGCCGGACTACTAGTGATGGTCCGATCATGGTGATTACATTTTTCTACGACTCGTTGGGCCTAACATCAAATTTTTACAGGAAGTATTGCCCAGTTGTTATGCACGGTGTCGTTTTGAAGTTAGACGACACTGTCTGAATTTAAAAAAGAAAAATTACTTTCTTCCTTGAGAATTCGTTCTTTTATATTTATAATTTTTGAACTTTATATTTACAATTTGAACTTTATATTTACAATTTTAAATCTCAACATACAAAATTACAGAACTTAATATTCACAATTTCATAACTCAATATTCACATATTGACGTTTATGTTTGTCGTCATATACTTTAAAAATAAACTTACTTTCTAAATCAACTCAAGAATATTACTGAAAATTACAAGCATATTCTTATAAAGATACAACTTCCATAATAATAGAGATACAAATGCATGTATGCCAATTAGAAGCAGAAGTATTAAACATAAAGAAGTTATATATTTTCAGTCGGAGAGGAAAATTGGGGTCGCATTTAGGTGCACACGAGTTGCACGCTATGTTATACAATTTAATTTATTATTTTTTAAAAAGAATTTTGTTAACTTTTGCATGAACAAAAAATCAATGTTTTTAGATGTGGATGACCAATTTGGACTAAAAATTTGATTTTCCTTTCGAAATGGGCATCTATAAAATCTATAGATCTAAAGAAATTCTTAAATAAATAAAAAAAATCACCACAAACATATATATCCTAATAACAAATAAAAAATGGAGATCATGTAATTAAAATTAAAGTTGTGAAATGGAAAAATGAATCACCTGGATGGTAAGTGGTAGCATCAGAACTTGAAGATCCCATTTCATTTTTTTTTAATTTTTAATTTTTTTTTTACAAAAATTTTAAGCACCTACATGATATATCATCATCATAACATAAATAAATAAATAAGAAGGGAAGATAGATTTAAATCATTAGCCATAATATTCTAGCACGCACTCATATTGCACTGAATTTAGTATATAACATAGAGCATTTGTTGCATGCAATGAATATCACTACTTGTCTTATTCTTAATTTCTCGTAATTATTTGATATTTATTAATTCGTATTAATACCCTCATTAATATTTTCATGAAGACCTTGAGATAGATTTTTCGAACAAGCTAACATAGGTAACATTCTAAAACCATTTAAAATTTAGAAGTAAAAAGATAATATTAAATTAATTGTTTTACTTTATTGAGAAGATATTTATTTAATCGTTATGTGCATATATGGAATATGATAGAAAAATAATTCAATACATTAATGTAATTATAGAATATATTAATTAATTGTAAGATTTAACTATTTGGTACTTTTATACATTGATAATTAGTGATATTTAATATTTCTTTGCGGGCCGAAAAATAATATAGGGAAAAGAAAATTATAGAAATGAAATAATTACTCTAACTTTAAATAGATATTCATAAAATTAATTTCTTTGTTTATTGAGATTTTTAAAATTTTATCATTTATAGTTTCCCTTCTTTTATGGAAAAATGTAGACAATATAATCACTTACCTATCAAGTCTTTTTACTTTATGCATCAGTACAATCATAGCGGGAAAAAGAATTAGGGAGTGTTTGGTTCATACATTAGAATTGGAATCAAAATTGTAACTGGAATTAAATACTTAATATATAATTGTAATTTGTTTAAGTATTAAAAAAAACTCTTTATTTGGTATTAAACAGAAATGGTGCATGCAAAAATTTAATTTATTTGTTTTTTAGATTTTAAAGTTTTAATTTTATTCTCAAAAAGTTGTACTCACACTTGCAGTTTTTCTTTTATAGATAAGACAATTAGTGACTATCACTTTTCTGTTATTATAATATCGATGCACAAATTAAAACGACTTGATGGGTGAGTGATAATCAACACTTGTCCCTAAAAGAATGAAAACTATAAATAATAAAAATTACGAAGTACAATTCTAAAAATCTCAACAAACAAAGAATTCACTCCCCCGCAACAATCATATTACACTATTACTGTAATAAAAATGAATTACTTTAATATTCTTTTGACTACAATCATACCAATTTATGAATAGCTATTTAAAGTACCATACCCTACATTATTTTCCACCTTGTTTAAATAAAGAAATATTAAAAATCAATAATTATCAATATATATTAGTAGGTATGGAATAGCTACATTTTTCAAATATATTCTATTATTACATTAATGTATTAAAATATTTATAAATTCTATTCCAAATATGCACACAACGATTAAATAAATATCTTTTCAATACGGTAAAATAATTAATCTAATATTATCTCTATATTATATATATGCTAGATTCGATCAGTGCAAGATGAGCACTTGTTTGAATATTACGACCAATGAAATATTTATATTAGACGAATAACAAACCACCAAGTATATTGCTCAATGGTATCGTGGACCATGGTCCACTGTGGTAGACCCCACTAACATGAGGTACATTTTTAATACATTAAAAATTTATTTTTTTGAAGGTACATTATTTGAATATTAAATGTATAATATATCTTCATCTTCAGTACACAAATAATATGTATTTTTTTTGAAATTAAAATTATACATTAATTCATGGTCCACATTAATTTAGGTACGCGGACCATTGTCCACAATATAATTTGCCATTTTTAGCCGGTTGGGCTTGGCCGGCCTAGTACCGAGTGTACCAAATTAAGGTATTACTCGGTAACTCCGTCAGACCGTTACACACACAGAGACATATATGCTCTCTCTCTCAATCTCCTTCTAACTTTTGAGTTGCATTTGCGTATATTTCGTTGATAGAGTTGCTTTGCGATTTAAGAGGTTCTTTTTTTTATTAAATTGATTTTATTTATTTGTTTATTTATGTTATGATGATGATATATCATGTAGGTACATTGTTGTACAAAAAAATGAGTGAAATCAGATCTTCAACTCCTGATGCTACCAGTTACCGTCCAGGTGATATATCACACGAGTTGCACGTTGATTTATACAATTATATTCATATCTTTTAAGCACCTACATGATATATATATCATCATCATAACATAAATAAATAAATAAATAAAACAAAAAATTGATTTAATAAAAAAGGAAAGGAGTAAAGTAAAATGAAAAACCTCTTATATCGCAAAGCAACTCTCTCGATAAAACATATGCAAGTTCAACTCGAAAATGAGAGACGTATATGTGTGAGGAGTGTGACGATGGAATAACCGAGTATAACCTACATTTGGAGTACTCGATAGTAGGCCGGACCAAGCCCAATTGGCTAAAGGTCCAATCCAACTATACTTAGTCTACCTACATTAACCGAACCATTAATCGCACCCGAAAGGCTAAACTCATTAGTTAACGTAATATTGAGTAATATACTTGAGTTGTATTCTGTGTTATACAATTTAAATTTTTTATAAGGTTGAATGGTACGATATATTTACTAATGTAAACTCAAATAATTCATTACTCGTAAATTCGTAATATTCAAACACGCAATGCAATGAATATTGGTTTTCTTATTCTCAATTTCTCATAATTATTTGATATTTATTAATTCGTATTAGTACCCCCATTAGTATTTTCATTAAGACCTTGACATAGATTTTCGAACATGCTCACATAGATAACATTCTAATACTATTTTAAATTAAAAAGTTGAGAGATAATATAAAATTAAATATTTTGATGTATTGAGAAGATATTTATTTAATCGTTGTGTGCATATTTGGAATATAATTGAAAAATTATTTAATAAATTAATGTAATTATAGAATATATTAATTGCAAAATTTAACTATTCCGTTCTAATATACATTTGATAATTATCGACTCTTAATATTTCTTTAGTTAAACAATGCGGAAAATAATGGAAGGGAAAGAAAATTAAAATAAAATTATAGAAATTAAATAATTACTCTTACTTTAGCTATTCATAAATTGCTACTGTCGTAGTGGGAAAAAAAACTAAAGTAATTAAATTTTATTACTGTAATATGATGTAGTAGGGGAGGAGCGGAGGAGGAAGGGGCATTACTTTCTTTGCTTGTTGAGAATTTTAGAATTTTTAACTTTTATTATTTAACAGTTTATAAGTCAATTAAAACATTATTATATTTACTTTACCGTACCAATCTCTCTGAAAGGCACGATGGGATGCTTGAGTTTGAGTGTTTGACTGACGTTTATGTTTTCTATAATATGTATTCTAAAGATAAACTTACATTCTAAATCAATTAGAGAATATTAAGTTTTAATTTTATCTTTAAAAAAAAAATCAATTAGAGAATATTACTACAAAATACAAGCATACCCTTTTTCATACACAACTTCCATAACAATATAGATACAAATGCATGTCAGGACTCAGGAGTATATATTAAGCATATATAATAAAGTTATACATTTATTTTAGAGGAGACGGATTGGGGCGGTCTATAGCTGACTCACCGAGTCACCGCCTTCTAGCATTCACATTTTCCGCCTTCTAGCATTCACATTTTTGGAGGAGCCGGAGCCGGAGCAAGCCGCGGCGCAGCAGCAGTTTTGCCCCCATTTTCCTTGGCTTTTTGGCCAAGTCTTTTCTTTGGCTGCTCACTGCAAAAATATATATACAATTTGATCATATATATATATATATATATAACGCGCACACACATTGAGAAATTAAGGTTCTAAGAATATACATTGGAGAATCACTGGATGACTCAGCATCCTCGACTACTTTTTTCTGTTTACGAACACGAACTCTCCTCAGGCGGATCTTCTGCACTCAAATTAATGATTTATGTTAAAATATGCTCACACACTCTCACACACATATAACCAATAAAGAAATTTTCTGTGTCAAATCAATCTACTCGCACATTATATTGTTTTATACAATTCAAATTTTTTAAAAGATTGAATGGATTTATATACTCGTGCAAACTCAACCCTGCATAAATTTAGTATACTTACATTGCCAGTGTCACCGGCCCGTTTTTGAACTGGTATATATTTTATTTCTTCGCTGCTGCTACTACTTGTATCTGAGCTAATGATTATTACATCTGTTCATAAATATAATAAAGAGTTAATAAAATATTAAGAGATGTCATTCACATACACTATTTTATCTTTATAGGATTATAGATATGATGATGAAGAAGAATAAACAAGTTCATGCATATTTATAACGATCTTTCATTATGGGATACTCATATAAAACCTAGTTAACAAATTCATTGATTTCTGAATAGTAATATAATAAATAATATATTATGAAATGCCTATAAATCTAATTAAAAGATTTTGAGAATCATGAAACAAGGATTTAACATTCATTTTAAGAATGTATATAAAATAATGAATTTCAATTCTTTTACAAAATTCAGAATCGTTAGATCTAAATTCTAGGGCCATAATTTATGAAAATTTGATTTTATAAAATAAATGAAACATGGTGATGTTAAAAATTCCAAGAAAAAGAGATATAAAAATATAGATTAAGAACAATAGCGTCCACCTCAGGGTATGTTTGGAAAGCAGAAAACTGTTTTATGGAAAATGAGTCATTTCTCATAAATCAATTTCCTTTATAGTGTTTGGCTGCAGAGCAGAAAATTATATTTGTGTGTTTGGTTCATTTTATAAAAAATTGACAGAAAATTGAACATAATTGTATAATTAAATTAAATATTTTAAATATCACAATTGTTACAAATCATTCATTTATAATTAAAAAATCACAACAAAATAACAATATCTAAAAAAACATAACAAAAAATACATAAAAAAAAAAACAAAAAAAAATATCCCTGATTTGCGAAACCAGTCAGCCAACTGGTTTGCGAAACCAGTCCCGGCCAACTGGTTTGCGAAACAAGTCTACCCACTGGTTTCGAAAATCAGTGGGTAGACTGGTTTCAGAAACGGAAAAGTAATTTTCCCTCAAAAGTGATTTATTTTTCATTGACCACGTTTTCCTTCATCTTCTCAAACACTAAAAACCTAGAAAATGATTTATGAAAATCATTTTTGGGTATCTAAACACACCATACAAAGATTATTTCGATCTCTTCTTCATGTTTCACAAAGAAAGGGTCGATAGGTACGGTTAAAAATGGTGTATTTTCAATTATTTTTTAATTATAAAATAAATAAATCATGAGGAAAAAGAGATGTAAAAATAAATCAAGAACAGTAGGGTCCACATAAGAAGATTCTTTCATTCTTTCAACATCAATTTTGTATCCATTTATGATATGCAGAAATGTTGATAAGTACCGCTAAAAATGATGTGTTTCTAATTATTTTTTATTTTAACTTGGTCGGTGAACAAAAAATCATGCCTAATTTTTTGAAAACTCAGAAATGGATACAAAATTGCACAAAAATATATTTAAAACCTAAATTTTCGGATGACCAAAAAATCAATGTTTTCAAGTGTGGATGACCGATTTGGACTAAAAATTCAATTTTCCTTCACAAAGGGCATCTATTAAATATACAGATCTAAAGAAATTTTTAAACGAAAACAAAATAATAATAATAATAATAACCAAAAATTTAAAATAAAACTCAAACTCAAACACACAGACACACACACAAATAAAAACGTACAAATAAAATTGAAGTTAAAGTTGTGAAATGGAAAAATTGAATTACCTGGA
>CM008337.1:1569817-1586665 GCA_002525835.2 Ipomoea batatas | reverse complement strand
TCGCCACGTAATTACACTGCACATTATTGCGCACTCGTCCCTACTCCATTTTAATATTACTCGCAAAGTTACCCTTTTTTATGTAAATTATTTATTGCTCTCATAAACACACCATGTACTTCCATAATACCTTTTTGAGAAAAATTACGAATAAATCATCAAACTATTTGCGAAATAGTAATTAAGTCACTGAATTCAGAATTGTCCCAAGATTATCTATGAACTTGAAAAAAAAGTAACAATTAACATTTTTAACAAGTAAGCTTCTGGTTTTTATTTACTACATTGTCATATGTGTGTTTTTTTATCCAACCTGGAAGGAATATGCCAATTAGCCACACCTCATCACCCAAATATATTCTTAACCTCTCCATTTCTGAAACCTCATGTCCCCATCGAACTTCTGCATGTGACGACGCAGAGATCTCAATTCCAATATTGTCATAAAAATGTTCATCATGATGCATGTGGAGTTGATTTTTTTGTTGATTCTGGCATTGCCTGCGAAAGTTCGGTGAGGACCTGATTTTAAAAAATCAACTCTTGAATCAATTGTATTAAATTTCAATTGGTTTTTTAAAATGTTCATCATGAAGCTGAGTTCTTGTCGGAAAATCACATGAAATTGAAACAAGAGCTTCCGACGAAAACCTCCGGTGAACTACCCAAAGCTTTTCACCAAAAACTCTGTTAGCATATGGAAAGACCTGAGGTTAGCCATAGTCCATAGATGAAGAAAAAATGTAAATAAAAACTCTCTGGCAGCCTGCCGGCGATAAGCAAGCCAGAGCTCACCACCTCTTAGCACTCAGGAGTTCGAGGAAGAAAGCCATCAATGACGAGGCTAGCTACTAGAGACGAAACCCATAACATGAAAAAGGTCAACCCGATGCAAGTCAAGGTCAAGGTAGGGTTGGTAGAGAATGTATATGGTGGGTTGATGATGGAGGTAGATCTCCTTACCAACCCGATCAATTGTAACCCCTAATCTATTAAGTAGTGACTACCTATTTAGTAGCAAAAGCATAGCAAGTCTTATGTAAAAACATCTTACCTGAAAAATATATAAATATTACTTTTTAATTAAAATATATTATTATTTTTATGTATTTATAAAAATTATTACAGAGTATATTTTACATTAAGGGTGTGTTTGGAAACCCGAAAAATGATTTCTGGAAATCATTTTCTGGGTTTTTGGTGTTTGGGAAGACCAATAAAATAGGGTCAAAGGAAAACAACACAATGGTCAATGGAAAATGAGGGTCATTTGGGGGAAAATGACTTCTCCTTTTTTGGGGGGAAGTCATTTTCCAAGCTCTTGCTGTTGCACATTTCTCATCTCGTCTCTCCTCGCTTTTGGCTTCCAGGCTCTAGCACTCCTCAACCCATCTCTCTTCTCCGACGGACAGACCGGTTTGAAACCAGTCCGACGGACTGGTTTGAAACCAGTCTAAGGCTGGTTCCCCATTTTTTTAAATGTATTTTTTAGTTATGTTTTTTAGATATTGTTATTTTGTTGTGATTTTTTTGTTATAAATGAATGATTTGTGACAATTATGATATTTGTAGTGATTATTTTACATTTTTAGATTGTATAGATTGATTATTATACAATTTTGTTTATTTTTCGACCTATTTTCTGGAAAATGAACCAAACACACAAACACAGTTTTCTACTTTGCAGCCAAACACAAGAAAGAGAAATGATTTCTGAAAAATGACTCATTTTCTGAAAAATATTTTTTTAAAATTATTTTCCTGCTTTTCAAACACACCCTAAAAAAGAAATTACACGTAGGTAAAATGGCCTTACATCAAACTTATCCATGTCGTATGGGTGATTTAGCAGTCGAAGTACAAAACTGATCGGGCCACGCGCGAGTAAATGACTAGATGTTGCAAACTTGCTTGAGTATCATGGGCCTAATAGGCAAAAGTGTCCATATGAATTTGATTCACAACTACAAATATGGGCCCGTAAATGGTGATGGTGCAACCGCTACACCACTCAACCGTTACGTTTTCCAGCAAATTATTCTATGGACATGGGTATGTTCACAATTTAAAATTTTATGTTTCAATATACAAAATAACATTACTCAATATTCACAATTTTGTTATATAAATTAAAAAATTGTGTTATACTGTTGAATATATAGTTATGAAATTGTGAACATAGAGTTCTAAAATTGTGAACATGTACCCGAGTTCATGACACAACAATCGACGTTTTCCTTCAATTGTTATACCATGGATCATGGTTCATATTGAATTGTAAATCATAATACAAAAATTGTGTACTTTCAGTTAACATATTATGTATCTACAATTAATCGTTTTTGTATATGTAAACAAATAACTTGATAATTGATGATGCATAATATGATAGCTATAGGTACAGAAACGGTCAATTACAAATACAAAATGTGTCAACTATAGATACAGAATATGAAAGCTATTTTTTGACCAGGGTCTACAATGGAAGGTAGACATTGGTCAATGGTATAATTTGCCATTTTCCTTCTAGCCAATCATTATTACGTGGACCATGATTTACACAGATGTGTGGACCATAATTAAAAGACACATTTTTAATATACTAAAAGTACATTATTTGTATACGTATACATTGTTTAAAAGTACATTATTTTATATATTATAAAATAATGTACATTCAATACGCAAATAATGTAACTTTAGTATATTAAAAATGTATTTTATATTCATGATCTACACAACTATGTGGATCATGGTCCATATAAAATTTTACCCCTTCTAGCCGTGACCACAACTTTGCTATGAGCGACTCATTGAATTATTAGCTGATCCGACTATGAACAACATAAGCTGATTAATCTCATTATAATTTTTTTTTTGCGAATAACAATCATGTTTGGTAAATAGCTGTTAGCTGATTGTGTTAGTGGGTTTGACTAGTTGATAGGATTAGCTGATTGTAGAAAAATATTTTGTGAATTAGTTGTTAGCTGATAAATGATTACATTTTACATTTTGAATTTTAACATTTTGGAGCAGTAAACTATTATATAAAGCTAATTAATCAAACATTCATATTGACTGTTTAACTAAGTCAAACAACTAATAGTGATCAAATAAACTAAAATTAATATAAGCTAACTATGTTACCAAACACGATCAAAATATATATAGTACACACTATTAAATAATTATTACTCTTGTCACTTTAAAAAAAAAACAAGAGGATGGAATTTACTTCATCCACCAATCATAAGAACAAAAGTTTTGAAATTTGATTCGTACATTTTTAACTTACTAGTTCAATATGCTGTATTTGAAAGAAAGAATAGAAGGGCGTTAAAATTTGGAGACAATCATATTCAAATTAGTTACGCTGTTAATTTGATAATCACAAGATTCAAAATTCAACTCTTATTAAGAGCAACATATTAAATTATTAACCAATTCAATTAAATTGATTAATCTCATTATAATTCTTGCTAATTACAGTTACAAAATAAAATATATCTGATGCACACCATTAAATAATTACTCCATATTACTGTCTTCTAACTTTAGAAAAAAAAACAAGAGGATGGAATTTATGCTTCTTGAAGTATTTAACCAGACAAGTCTAGAACGTTTAGGGACGCGAGAACCCACCTTCAGTCCAGCCTGTCTGCCACGTGTCAATGCATTGCACACGCGTGACTCGACGAATCACGAAGTTTCTTCTCCCCTGCAAGTTGCAACTAACCGCTCCCTGTAAACTCGTATATATTCGTTTTTCCCTTAGCGTTCACTCATAGCAAAGCAAGTAAACAACGAACAAGCGATCGGAGAGAGTTAGCGCATTTTCGGAACGGAGGCGAGATGTGGAACCAACCTTACCGGAAATCTGACGTGGAGGCCGGAGGACGGCAGCTGTATCCTACGATGCTGGAGAATCCGCAACTCCGGTGGTCATTCATTCGCAAGGTGTACTCGATTGTGAGTATCCAACTCCTCCTCACCGTCGCAGTTGCTTCCGTCGTCGTCACTGTTCACCCTATCAAACACTTCTTTGCATCCACCGGAGCTGGCTTGGCTGTCTATATTGTTCTCATCATCACTCCATTCATCGGTATGCTCCTTCAACTTCTCTTCCGTTTTAATTTTTGCAAATTGTTCCTCAATTTCTATTATTATTTCTGTTTAAATAAATCAATTTGACTAAATTAGTTTGAAAAATGTAAATATAAACTTGTTAATATTGTATATCTATATACAATGTATGGAATGCGGAGTATAATTTGTTTTAGGAATTACACTTGCACTATTTTAAGAAATATGTAAATTAAAGTGCATTTGCATAAAGCAAAACTGGATAAAGCTTTTAGTATAGATTTTTTACTTTTTTATTTTGGTTTACATTTCACTCTTGTATTTAATCTTAAATATAGTAGAATTTTCACGACATTTGTTATTATGTGTATTTAATTTAATTTTTTTTTGTTGTTATTTACTTCTCCATATGTTTAAAACTGTGAATTAAATTATAAATTAATTAACGGTACGTTTGCTGCAGTGTTGTGCCCTTTGTATTACTATCACCAGAGGCATCCCTACAACTACTTCCTGCTCGGCATTTTCACTGTTGCTATTTCCTTTGCCGTGGGATTGACTTGTGCATTCACCAAAGGCAAGCATTTCAAATTTGTTTCTTACTTTTTTTTTTTTTTTTTTCCCTTCAAGTAAAGTTCTCTTTGTTGTTGGATGATATGATGTTGCTGGAGTTCCTTGGCGTGCATGCTGTTGTATTACTCCAAATTTTGGATAGGATATATTCTTTTCTTGTGGTCAATGGACAATGGTGATTCCTTGATTTCGTTCTATTGCACCCATGAGAGCGATGTTTTGCATTCATACATGTCTGTATTTAAGGGAAAAAAAACGTTTTAGAAGGACCTTCAATGAAAATATGTCACTATTAGTGCATTTAAGGAAAAAAAAAGTGTTTTGGAGGGACATCCAATGAAAGAAATATTATTCAATAAATGCATATACATTTTATATTTTTCTTTCCAAAAGGTTGAATCTCCAATCCCAAGGCTTAACAAAGCATCTCGAAAGATGTAAATTATTTTGGCTCACACTTTGATAGATTGCTCTAAGTGGCCGATGAGACTCGATCCATGGTATTTTTTTTCAAACTTCATCCTGTGACCAATTGATGTGCAACATTTTATATTTTTACACAAACTGACAAACATATACTCTCATACTAAAGTATACTATAATTAATGACAGTTGACAGTTGTAGTTGGATGCATATGCCTTTTTGGTGATAACAATTCTGCATTTCTGCACTGCATTAAAAGTATAATAAAGAGATGCAATAAGCACATGTTGCACGACCAAAATTACTGATATAGCTCAATATGCCAATCTATCTTTTCAAACTGGTGGATCTTGGGTGCTCGAGTTGGTGGAATTTTATTTTGAGTTGGTGGAATTTTATTTTTGGGGTCTAAGAATTTTTTGATACAAAATAGGGCTAAAATAAGGTATTCAGGTTACATTTAATGGGTCAATAAGTTATTATTGGATGTATTAAAATATTAAATGCGCATGATGACAAGGCAATCACTGAATCACATGGCATGCCATATAGCCCAGGTTCCATCAAGGTGAGATAGGTTTAATTGATTTAGACATTTGGTATATATTTTTGCTTTTAGAGGTGCCCAGGTGTTGTGACTTGTGACTGTTTTCTTGCTTTATGCACATAATATTGGGTTAACTGTCTTTCAAGGATAATATTGATCTGTTGGCTGAATGCTTGGGAACAGGGAGAATAATCTTGGAATCAGCTGTATTGACTGCAGCTGTAGTGGTTTCTCTTACTTTATATACATTCTGGGCTGCAAAGAGAGGTCATGACTTCAATTTTCTTGGACCATTCTTGTTTGGTGCGGTTATGGTGCTGATGTTGTTTGCCCTGATTCAGGTAACTTGACTAGTTGACTTCATCTTTCACATTTACATTTAGCTTTTCGATTTAACAGAAGTTGATCCAATTTATTGTTCCATTCTCAGATATTTTTTCCTCTTGGAAGGATCTCCCTAATGATCTATGGGGGTTTGGCATCACTCATATTTTGTGGCTACATCATATACGACACTGATAACCTCATCAAGCGCTATAGTTATGATGAATACATATGGGCTTCTGTTTCCCTGTATCTAGACGTCATCAACCTCTTCCTATCCCTCCTCACACTTCTTAGAGCTGCTGATAGTTGACTCTTCCTATCCCTCCTGACACTTCATAGAGTTAGAGCTGCTGATAGTTGAAAAGACTACGTATTGTACGCACTCTTTTCTTCCCTTTATAAATCTTTGTTCAGTTTTATCTCTCTCATGGAAATAGATAAGAAGTGTGTGATTCATTGTATATGATGCACAAAGTAAATACCATCCGGCCTGTTATTTCATATACCTTGTGCAGTTGTGCCATTTATCCTACATTGTGTTTTCTGCTCTTCATTGCCTTTAAGATCTCTGGCTCTGCATATATAAGTGTTTTTCCAGGATAGAGATAAAGAGTTTTTGAAGCACAGATTAAATTACATGAAAAAGATGATATCACATCACAGATTGTTTCAAACAACATTACATATGCATTGCTTATAAACATATATAGCCAGCTTGCATTGCCCTGATCATTACCCAACATGCATCTTCTGCTCTCTAGCACTTTTCTGCTACACTTCCAAATCTTATGATAGGAGGGTGATAGATGGAGAGGGGAAAACACAGAGGATTTAACTATGTGATTTCCTTTTCCTTTCTGCCACTATAGAGAGAAGCCTTGAAACGCCTTGAGTCCACATATCATACTCTTTCTGATTCTTGCATTCGAACTCCACCAACCCGCGCACCTCAGTCCTCAGCCCAAAGTACCTGCGCTGTTCTCCGTCCTCTAGCAGGTGCCTCCCTGGCCATGCAGGTATGTCCTTGCAAACCTCTATAACCACATCTGCAAATCATGTTTAGGATTCATTAGCCTATGATCTCAAAACCACATCTTTAGTTCAATGAAATATAGTCAGTCACTTACTCTTCTTCTTTTTGGTGACTGTATTTGCCATATACTTGCTTTTCATCTTTAGCACTACCTGTAAGATTGGATATATGCCATTTAGCATAGAAGTGAATCTCAGATGTTAAGGCTGTATATATATATAGTGCCTAGTGCCATACCTCTCCACTGCGATGAATGTAAACAGAAACGATTTTCCAGTGAAGTTCGCCTGTAGAACAAGTGAACAACAGCCCACACAATATCAGAACAATCTATATATGTAGGAAACTATCATTTTCTAGTTAGTATTTCTGTGTTTACCATCGCGTGTTCTCTTGAGAAGCTCACGCCCCCGAGCTAGCAACTCTTGGTTACAAGCGCCCAAGAAATTCTCTTCCACGACTAACCCCTCCGAGTAACCATTGTTGTTGTTGTTGTTGCTGCTGCTACTACCTGCTCCGGTTCCAGTTCCCTTCTCGACGGGGATGACTGTTGCGATATTCCAAACCTCCTTCAGTGCCCTTGCCTTCAATGTAGCTGCTCCACGCAGAGCTGATAGACACAGAGTTCGTTAAATCTGTTACTCTTATAAACTGAGGGTTGAATGTTAAGATAAGGGAAAATTGTAATTTATGTCCCTCTATAATATATCAATTATCAATGTGACTCTTAAATTGGCTCTTAAATTATTAGTGACGTAAATGTTTCAATTTTCAAAATGGTGCCGTTTTAAAAAGTTTTGGGGCAATATATATACCATTTTGAAAAGTGAGGACTCTTAATAATTCGAGTCAGATAATTGATTCCCTAAGATATAACCTCACCTGTGGCTGCAGCGGCGGTAAGAGTGGAAATATCCCCGTGGGAGCGCACATTGACGGCGGAGGTGATCGCCGCCGTGAGGTGATCACGTTCAGCTCCCATGGCTTCTGCAGCCTCAACGCATTGAGCCGCCACCAGCATTGCTGCTGAAGCGACGGCCATGTCCGTCTGTGCTGTCATCTCATCCTTCCCGGCAGACGATGCTGAGGCTGCAGCCGTTGCTATTGCGGCCACGGACGCAGCCACACCGGCCACTGAAACCGCCGCGTGGAGCTGCGCGTTTCGTGCCCTGCACTCTTCCTTCTTCTTCTCTCTCTTCTCCTTCAACCATTTCCCCACTGTTTTGCCGCCGGGAGCTCCGGCTACACCGCCCACATTACCGCCGGTGCCGTTCCGCACAGTTGTGAATAGTGGTTGGAGACTGTTGTTTGCTCGTAAGTACTGCAGCCAGCCATATGTGTTATAATTAGGCCTCAAATTTGTGATCTTTTAAAAGAAATTAAAGCCATTATATTTTAACCATGTTGGTTGGCCTGGTGGTTCGGCACCTCGTCCCTTAAGCATCACCTACCCATGTGAATGGAGCAAACCATTTGGTTAGTCCACTACCACTTAATGTGCTGACCGTTGGGACGAAATGTCAGTCTTTTAGAAACCATTATATTCTCTATCTCACCTAGGGTGTAAATGAATCGGGCTTAAATATTTTAAGCTCATGACTTGTTGAGGCACGCGAACTCTATATATATAGATCGAGGTGTAAATAAGTCGAGCGACTTGAGCTCGAGCCGACTTGTTTCGTAACAGAGTCAAGCTCGAACTTCAATTTTCTAGCTCGATCGAGTTCGAGCTCGTTCGGCTCATTTACAACCCTGTCTCACTAGCATACTCCCTCAGGCCAGCACTCAATTTGAGTCGAGTTACAAATGCATACCATCAAGTATTAATTGTGAGTTTCTTTTATCATTCAAAAATAATACTACGTATAATATTATTAAATAAAATCGAAAATATATTTTATTAAAGGACAATATGAATCTTGTTCTTACCCATACCAATCAATTCGAAATCTTTGTATCTTTGCAATTTGGTAGTATGTAACACTCTTTCCAAAGTTTAATTATCATCTTTTTCTTTTTCTTTTTTTCCTTTATTATTATTTGGCTTTGGGTGTGTTCAATTATTTTGCATGGAGAAACAAGAAGCAAAGTAAAGTCAAAAAGGAGGATGATTTGATAGCTAAAGCATACTTGTGAAGAAAGAAAAGCAACAAAAGTATTGGTTCTCTCCATCTCTTGCGTTTTCCTTTCAACTTTACTGCGAAACACGAGACAAAGTGGTTTTTGATCTTCCCACTTTTGTCTCATCGCAACCCTTTCCATCTTATTAATACATATAAAGAGCCCATCCTCGTCTCTTGAGTCTTAATGCATCACTTCTAGACACCTCCTTATATCAACGTTAAGTACGTGATGATTTCACATTTAGTTCCTCGATTATAGTAACATTTGCTTTTAATTTTTGTTTTTTTTTTAAATTGAATTCATTAATATCTGGGCCAACATTCTTTCAAAAAAAATAAATAAAAAACATCTGGGCCAACATCTGTCAATTACAAGCTAAGTGTGAAATAAAGTATTTTGATAATGTTGTGCTCCATGTTTTTTTTTTTCAACAACTCTTTTTTTTCTTTTTTCTTTTAAACTACTTCTAGTCATCGGGGTCCATCCATAATGTATCAATCAAAACTTTTTTGAATAGTATTAACTTTGTTACAATGTAATATCTGTTGCTGTCCCTTTCCATTTGAGAGAGTCATTTTGTGCCACTAGGTCATCGACATGTATCAATCAAATTTGATTGTTAAATTATTGAAAATATATTACACTACTATTTAATTCACTATTAAAAGTAGGACAAGCTAGAGAACCATTTACCATAATATATAAAAATAAGTAATTTTTTTTTTTTCAATTCATGAGCGACTAATAGGGAGTGGTAATTAACTGTAAGTATGGGAAGCATTTTCTATTAGCATTATAAAAGACAATCTTAAATAATTAGAGATAAAATGTGATATTAACTTCAATTTAGAAACTTAATAAAGTAAATAATCATGGGTATTATCAAATTGAAGTTGAAGGAAAATGGAAAGAATTTACATACCTTAACAACATCTTCGTACTCCTCATGAGGGGAGATTGGAGGGCTATCAGTTTCTTCTGTAAGAGGACCGTTGCTGTTGAGAGGTCCACTGCTATGAGACAACCTTCCGGAAGTTAACGGTGATATTTCATGCTCATTGTGCATCTACAAAATCAACCAAAAAATAAAAAAAATACAAATAAGAGTACAACTTCAGCCAAGTTGGTCTTGACTTTGTAATCACAAAATTACAAATTTGACTCCAGCGGAAGCTATTGACTCTCTTTAAACGGTCTAATTAGACTGATTTAGATTCTTGTAACCCTTTGTTTTGTGGGTATTTTTTTACCACTAAAAAAAGGGTTCTCGAGGTATTCTTTAATATTTTAAAAATAAACATTATTAAATTAGAATTATTATAATACATTAAAATTGAACAAAAAATAAGTTAGTAGGATTAAGTGTGAAGTAAGATTTTCAAAAAAAAAAAAAAAAAAGTGTGAAGTAAGACTTACGGATTGTGCCATGATGCGTTCAAGAACCATCTGAGAGGTTGCGGAAGAAGCAAAGCAGAAAGTGTTATTCCCGAAGAGTTTCGCCGCAGACTCCTCGTCGTAGAAGGCGTTTTCCGGCGCGGCGGCGCCGGAATTATTAATGCCCATCGCACTGAGTTTGGGAAGCAAAGACGACGACGACGGAGCGGTGGAAGGAGAAAGCGCCTTGCATATCTGGAGAGCAGAGGCGCTCCAGGATCTAGACAGGAACTCCATGGGCAACCTTGGACTTTCCGGCAGCTGAACGCCGCCGTCAAAGCGCTTCTCCGCCCACAAGGAGTCCATGCCCGTATACATATTAGTGGGGGGTTGTTTAATTGTTTAATTGTTTGTGTGAGCTGAGAGACTGAGAGTGCATGAGATCATTGTGGTGTGGAAATATATATATATAGGGAAAAGCCGCAAAGGCTAAAGAATGAAGGATGTAGGGCTGTAGAGAATGGTCAATGATACTGTTTGACTGGTCGTTATAGGGCCTACCCTTATTCCTGCTACCGGTCTTTTCCGCCAATTATTGAGAACTATATTCTACACTATCATTAGTGATTAGTGTAATTAATTCTGTCTTGAATCTTGATGGATAATTAGTAGAGAGTCGATAATTTATTAATTATATTATTGATAGCACTAGTAGTTAATTGATAAATCATAGCAATTCAGTGTAGTTACGTAGGATAAGTGTCTAGTGTCCACTAACTCCATATTGCAGTTGTTAAGGCTTGATCTTGTGTTTTTGTTTACAATCTACCATCTAAGAACCAACTGAGTTGTATGTGCAAGAGTAATTAACTTATTTTTAGCATGCCTGGATTTGGTTAGTAGTGGCTATGAACCCAATTGAGTTGTTCGAACAATTAATTTGTTAATCATAAGGCTTCAATTTGACTTCCTGTAGAAGTTGGGTATTTCAACTTCTTAGTTTGAATCAGTCAGTTATGGACAATTTAAGTTGATTTATGTTGTTGTAGTCATAAACCAACTAGAGTCACATTAATGCGGGCTTCACTAGAGTGTACCTTCGAGTAGCAGTTGGTTGAAAGGCAATGATAGAAATTATACTTTATCCATATACTTACACTTGAGCTCGATATATGTACAAGAGACTAGGAGGTCCCATTCCCGAGCATACCCGACGACCTTGAGTCTACCTAACCCGAGCTTAATTGGAACTTGGAAGATGGTATTAGTGTAGATTGATAGTCATGCTTTACGGTTAGGTCACAACTCCCCATCACATAGACCGAGAAGGATATCATGAGCTTCGAACCATTATTATTTTAGAGAGCTATTATTGCCCTACTACACCGCTCGACCTTATAACGACAATGCGGATGTCAGGAATCTAATAGCACGTGGCCTTATCAGGGTCCCTTCGTCGGGGTCAATACATGCGGGACACATGGTGCACATGCTGGATGCGGCATGTGTTCCCTATATACCTCTATATAAGGCGCATTAAATACATGTAGGAGGGATTTTTAGATTTTCACTGAAATTATACCTAAGTTCGGAATAGTCTAATCACGTATTTAACTACCTGAGACTGAATGTAATACTTCAACGTATTTATAATATCAAGCAGACTTACTCAAAACACACATTAAAATAGGCAATTGGTTTAAGGCAAGGTTGACTATGACTTGGGACTTGGCCACTTGGGAGCAAGATCAACACCGAGGGGACTCAACCTACTATAGGCGTTGCCACATCTATGAGACCCGAAGTTAGTTAGGTCTCAAGCAATTAATTCGATTGTCTTTTCCCTCAACATAATTACTTTTACCTCTCTTTATTTAATTTTCCTAACTATTTTTTGATGGGCATCATTCAAACATTGAGAAATTACAAAATGACAAGGAAATACAAACACATTGCCATTCATTGTTCCCCAATCCCCATTACTCCCAACAGATTTCAGTCATGAATTGTTAACGTCACATGACGGCAACTTCTGGCTATCTTCTGATCTGCAATCTGCAACCAAAGTTTTTTTTTTCAGTGATTGGACAGATAACTATATGAGGAAGAAGATGTACGTTTGGGTGTATGTGTAAAGTAGAGGTTTCAGGCGTGCCTCTAGACATCATTTTATATAGACCAGACCAGACCAAACCAAACCAGAACAGCCTTTCTGATTCACTGTTGCCATATATGTCTCAGTGTCAGGGCTGAAAAGGAGATATTATTATGCTGATTTATACCAAGGGGAACCGGCCCTCCAATCCTCCATGCATATCCACCTTATTGTATATGATTGCACCTTATACCTAATCTGAGTGTTTTTATTAGAGCAACCATATTAATGATTTTTGCAGACTAAAAAATTAAACAATGATTTTTTACACAAATGGTGGAAGTGATTTTTGTGATTTTTTTTTAATCACCAAAAAGACCCAAGTTTTTTGTGGATCCCACCGAAGAGAGAAATGGAAGAATGACATTGCCTATCTGTGCATCATTTGGTGCACATCCTATGTCTACAGCACGTGTCAGCTGGGCGTGTTCAACTTTACTTTAATTTTTTTTTCTTCTTTTCCTCTTCCCTCTTATTTCTCTTTTCTAGGTGGACCTATAAAAATCATGAAAAATTCAAAACAAATGGGGATGCTCGTAGTATCTATCTTAAAATCTTGATAGAGGAGGTACCGAGGTAAATTATATTAGTTTATAGAAAAATAAAATTTTAATCTAAATTTAGAATATATCTCAAATAGTAGCATTGTTTATGATATTTTTCCTCATCATCGGCGCAGTCACTTGAAATTTCAAGATGTGGTTTCCTGTTTAAGGAAACAATAATTCAAGTAATTCGTAGTCATATTTTAGGTAATTGGTTTATCATGCTTAGCACTCAACTAATTTGTAATTAATCAATAGGGTTTAAGGATTTAGTTTCCTATTTATGCCGACAACATAAAATGATATTTTTCCTCTTTTATATTAATTTTTGACGTCTTCAAAACGTGCCGATAACAATAATACACTACTTTTACCGTCTTTAAGCACCTCTGTATTAATTTTGAAATAGTGGTGTTGACTGGCTGTTGACTCCAATAGTCGCAAAACCAAGAATAGGATCAATCAACATGA
Source organism: Ipomoea batatas (assembly GCA_002525835.2). Taxonomy (NCBI): domain Eukaryota; kingdom Viridiplantae; phylum Streptophyta; class Magnoliopsida; order Solanales; family Convolvulaceae; genus Ipomoea; species Ipomoea batatas. Next base: position 1,573,006 of record CM008337.1, on the reverse strand, counting down.
CACATTGACACTTGCCCCAACTTCACAAGCCAACTTTGAGAACAACTTTTGAAACATGTGTAGTATATACTATCTTTGATGAACAAGTGATTGTTGCTATCTTCTTGTCCTTCTTCACAGTGCACACTATATCAAACTTATAGGAAAAATATAATGCAAGCTTTAGAGTGGTCCATGCACTCATCATAATTAACATCAGCAGAGACAATTAATCACATGATACAAGGTTGAGCTGTGTTCTTGAGACTCTTTGTGAGCCAAATGGCAGTCTCCCTAGGGGAAACCTTTTCAGGCCCAAAGGGTTTCAGCAACACTGCAAGCTCTTCAAACCTCTCTTGTTGCATCAGCTGTGCGCTAAACTCGAGCACGCCTTCCAATGCCTCGGCCCGCTGCTGGAACGACGAGGTGTCGAATCTGCTGCTGCACTGCCTGCAGGAATCTGAATACAATTCACCAGTTCTGTGATTGTCCTTTGAACATTCCATTGCATTGCCATCTGGTTTCGGGACTATGCACATTTCTTTCGTTATCAGGCGATCGCCCCCCGTGTCTGAAGACGTTGTGGATAGCGTTTTCGAGGTGGGAAACTCCACCATTTTGTCCATTCTCGGAGCATTCACAGATACGTCAAGAGAGTCCACGCTGCAAAGTAGACTAATGACATTATGTTTGCGTCGTGGCTCGAGCTTTGCGGGCCTGTTTGACACTCGTGGAGAAGATCTTCGAGCTGATTGTGAGCGTTTGCTGACCGGAGTGTGTGAAACTGGAAGCTGCAGATTAGAAACCCGGGCTTAAAAGAGAGTAACGATTATCTGTATTGTAACAGATACTGCATTGTAACAGAGTCAGTAGTACTAAAAAAAAAGATATATCTGTATATGTAACGAGTATAACATAACAGATGGTGCAACCGTTATCACTGTTAGTAAAAACAGACAACATTAAACTCACAAGTTCACGAGTTGAACCGGGGGTGGATATCTTCAATGGAGGAGACTCTTTCCTAGGAGCTGCAGGGGTTTTATTTGAACTTATAAGCCTTGGGGACTCTGAAAACTTTGGGATACCGGAAGGACTTTCCATGGATGGTTTCGATAAATTTTTATTCGAAGAGCTCATGTCATCTTGAGCTTTAAGAGATAAGCAAGGAAAGTCCAGTTCTGATTCAGAAACAGAAGGTTTCAAGGCCCTATCACTGCTAATTTCAGGCTCAACAAATCTTGTTTTCTTTATGTTGTCGAAACCAGTGCTGTTTACAGGGCGAGTGCTCTGTCGAGTGCTGTCCAATGGACGATGAATCCTCGGGACGTAAGGCTGAAGATGAGGGTGTCTCAGCAAGTCTGCAGCCTAAAACAGGATGTTAAAGAGGATCAGAGTCAGAGAATTGTGAAAGCTAAAGATGAATCAAACATGTTTTTCTTCCTTATTAGCATGGAATCTTTACTAGGATGTATGTACATTTGGTCTGTGTTCGGGGTTTTTTCTCAGCATACTCTTGACGATCCCCCGGCTGTGACAAGAACAACAAGAAAGTTTCTGAGTTATAGCAGAAACTGAAGCAATTGAGCATTCTGCAGGCTAAGATTGTAACAGAGTCAATAGTACTCGAAAGAAAAAATGATGCAGAATGGGGTGAAGTAATAACACTCACAATGCACCAGAATAGGTTGTGGGAAGTGGAGCCATTATGCATTTATTTATCTTGTTGATCAGACCTTGCATATCCTGCATTGCAGAAAGCAAAAGCCATTGTAATGCAGTTCAAAGGCAATGCCCATTTTGTACTGTCATATTGATGAAAAGACGACCAAAACGGGGACCAAGCTGGTCAGACTGTTGGCTTGACAACCATAATGTTCCAAGTTCGACTCCTCCCAACGGGCCTATTGGCCTTCTCGGTCAACGGTCAACTTAGGCTGGTTTACCGTCTTGTGGTTCTTTGCCAGCTAGGATCACAAGGCGAGATTTACCCAGTGCACACTTTCAAATAGTGGCTGCGGGTTTCCCTTGTCGTCATTCAAAAAAAAAAGATAGATAGCAATTCATATATGACTTACAAATGCTGTGAATGCAGGTCTGTGAGCAGCCATCTCATACATGCAGCAACCTACATTGCAGATAGGAGTTTGTTAACAATAAGCAAAGGAGAGTGTATTCTGCACTGTTTTCCGTATCCTGCAGAGTAAGATTAATTCAATCGAGTCTCGATTGGGTTCCATTCGAAGAGGGAAATAGGCTTACCCAAAGACCAGATATCTGATTTGGAACCATAAGGTATGTCAGCAAGAAGCTCTGGGCACATGTAACATGGAGTTCCCACCACCTATAACATAGCAGAAAATATAAATGTGCAGTCTCACTATCAGTTGAAACAGAACACATACTTCAATTATATGATATGTATAACCATAGTGAAGGTACATACCGAAGAAGCTAGGTCACCGGAGGACAAAACTTTAGCAAGACCAAAATCACCTACACTCAACCAAACATTGAATTAAACAAGCCAAAATAGTATGAATCATATCCAAGATTCAACACGAGGTAAATGCTTTTACCTAAACGTATATCGTGATCTTTCGTCAGGAATATATTTGAACACTGAATCAAACGCTTTATATCAGTCACGATACAATTTTTTCAAGGATGCTAGATAGATTTTCAAGCACATTTCACCAACCTTGACATCGCGGTGAAGAGTATGATTTGTGTGTAAGTAGTCAAGTGCTATCAACAATTGCACTAGCCATTTGCAGAGCTTCTGTTCATTGTTCAACACTTTTAGATAAAATTTCTAGACTTTTATGAATCATATGAAAAAGGGGATGTAAAGTGAGTCAGTTAACCTACCTCCTCAGAAAAGAGTTCTCCATTTGCTCTCTTGAGGGCTTCTCCCCTTCATTCATACAAAACAAAGTCAATATAGAACAAGCTAAGAAATATAATATGATAACCCCTAGGTTTAAATGTTTGATCTCTTCAACATTGTTGATTGCAACAAAACTTTACTTACATATCTCCTCCTTCACAATACCCTAAGATGATGCATACATAACATCCCTGAAAATGATGTTATCACTTTGAGAATGGAACAGTAATATTCTTTCAAACCATAAAGCAATCATTACTCAACAAAATCGATTCGCTATAGTTAAAGGTCGGTACGAGCTGATTCAGGACTGAACCAAC
>CM008337.1:1539383-1549730 GCA_002525835.2 Ipomoea batatas | reverse complement strand
AGAGAGAGAGAGAGAGAGAGAGAGAGAGGGTTGCATTCACATACAAACACCCTTAAAATATAAACATGTGGATTAATGATGGCCTTTAGATTAGAGGAGATGGACGGATGGAAATAAATGGAAGTAAATAATTATATGATCTGATTAATAGAATCAAAGGGTAATTAAGACAAATGAATATGAAAGAAATAATGAGTTATATTAGGAATACAATTAGCGCAAGAAATAAGGTAGTGAAAGTTTGGTAGGATTAGTCTACGTATTTCACATCGCCAAACACGGCAACGCCGGAATCCAAATTCCGCGAAGAGAGTAGAAGACATGGACGGGAATGCAGTCGACATGGAGAAGAACGACTCAGGTTAATAATTTCATAATTAATATTACTGCCATAGGAAAACCACGAACAACAAGATGGATGAGTCTTATTCATCGCAAGAACAGATGTGAAATTGATTGTTTGCGAGCTGTGTGTCAATTTTGATGAAAAGTGGGTAGAATATGATGAGCAGAATAGTTGTAGACACTAAGACGCAGCATGTAGCGCAAGTAATGAGTTTAAAAAAATCATGCACACGAACACAATCAATCGCGCACACATTGAATAATGGACCAACGTGATTCTGTGCGAACTGCGCTTTATATCCTACTTACACACACATCCATATCCTTATGCACACACAGACACACATCGGTGCACACATGTGTGGGTTATGGGACATGTGTGCATGGTGCAGATTTGCCAAAAACAAAGTAGCGGGAAGAGATCCAAAAGCAACAAAGAGAAAGTCGCCAAGAAGAAGAAAACAATAAGGGAGGCAGTGCAAAACATGTTACGACGTGGGCTACCATGATAGCCCTAATTTTCCAATAGAAAAAAGCCATATAGATCGTCGTACTTATAATAACATTATACTATCCTATTTTTATAGCATTTAGAATACTGTTTTAAGACCTAATTTTTTTATTATTAAACTGACTGAGATTTGAATAATCTTGTAGGCTACATGTGATGACTGGTTAGAATTTTTGTACGTACAGTTTTAATGGCAGATGTAGTGCACAGTGCACACAGGGATGTGACACTGTGCACATTGAAAACGTAAGGGCAAGTAGTGTGCACGTATGATCAAACAGATGTTGCACTTATTAGAAGCGATATGATCATGAAACTTTGGATAATGGTCGCAAAATTATACGAGATAGAAATTACATATATTTAACACTCACAAAAATCGCTAATTAGAACTACTAATGGTTACTGATAAGCCGTAAATTAACATATAAATATGCTTTAATTGTACTAATTTCTAAGTGTATGATAGGTGTTTTTGCAAGAACAAAACATATTTCAGGTGTTTATGGCTTAAGGATTGGAAACCGGGACCCAAGCATGTTGAAGCGTTAAATAAGGGTGAATCAGGATGCTTTCAAGGCAAAATGGTGCAAGAATGAATAACCAAAATCATAGCAAAGTTCAACGGAGCAAGGAGTTGAGTCAAGCTTTACCACAGGGAGGATGTCAAGCTGCTGGTCACGGTGTGACCAGCAGCTTGACGACCACTGATCAGAAAGTGGTCACGTGAGTCACGGTGGAGGTCACGGCGGAGGTCACACCGTGACCTCCACAGTGACCACCATGACCACTTTGCTGATTTCAGTGGTCACTCTGGTGGTCACGGCGTGACCAGCAGAGTGACTACTAAAATCTGCAATGTTGTGGCTTGGTCACGATGGTGGTCACACCGTGACCAACATCGTGACCAGGCATATTGGTGGCCGTTTTTTTGGCGCAATTCCATTAGTGTAAATAGGTTTAGACTTTATTTTGAACTTATCTTTCAAATTTTCTAAGTCTTCTTTTAGTTTTCCTCTCCAAAAACACTTTAGATGATTTTGTCCATGCAATTCCATTACTTTTGAAGAATATTTAGAGAAGAATTACTCTTTGTAATTATCAATTTCATTTACAATTTCATATTCAAACATTATGAATTCAATCAAGTAAGAATTTCAATTTCTTCTTCTCTCAATTCTTAAATTTCTTTTGCATTTAACTTCATTGCCTATTACTCCAATTGTTTTAGTTTCTAATTTCATTATGAAATGTTAAATATTTTAGGGATTTAAATTGAATTGCTTTGTATAAATGCTTACATGAATTAACTTGCTTAGTCTAGGTTTTTCATTGCATTTAGAATGAATATGATTGTAATATTAGGGAATTATTTGATTCTTGTTTGATTATGACCAAATTATGCGAGAATTACATGGAATTGGTGTTTCACATATGAGAATTGAGATTCACCATAGCCAACCCTTTCACATTTCTAACTTGCCCTTGAGAAAAGGGAGTTAGAAGGGATGATGCACCCAAGGTGTTTGATTTAATGTCTCACCTAATGTAATCGCCATGAGAATGAGATTAGAATTTTGGTGGTAGCCAATGTCCACGAGAGTGGCATTGTCATTGACTTGATTCCCTCACTCTGTTGCATTTTAATTATGGTTTGGTTTGGTTGCGGGGATGGAGATCTGCATATATTTCAAGAAGTAAGAATATGTGTACATTGTACAACAACTACATAGTGACTCATCTGCTTCGAAAAGCCCACTGGGGTTTAAAGAATTGTAGAAATAGGGAGAGTTGAATCTCGCCATTTGGATTGTGGAGCACACTCGAGCCTGTATGTCGAGCTCTCAATGAGAGCACCAATGATGGATTTAATTAATCCGGGTGTCCCGAATTATTAAATCCAATTATTAAGAACGAATAACTGATATGAAAATGTAATAGCAAAATGATAATACCATAAGTCACGGAGACAAATTATATTGATAATTCGTGTTAGGACGAATACAAGAAGTGTGTAGTGCTATTACAATAACTAGTATTTCCGCCCGTGCGTTGCACGGTATGGATTTGTTATAATATGTTAAGAATATTTAGATCGATATACAATTATGTAAATTATAATATCGAATATTATATAGTGTAATTAAAGAATTGAGTTTGATCGATTATGTTTTATGATGTTATCATTGCTTGAATTTAAGCAAATAATTGCCCAATTAATAGCCAATGTGTATATATGCATCCAGTGCTGAAGTTTTAGACATTATATATATTAATGTTTATGATTTGTATTAATTGGGCTAATTATCTCGTTGTCTAGCAACTCAGTTATAGAAATTATTTATACGGATGATATATTTTCTATGTAAATTAAATATATAGCAATTTTGTCATCTTTGTATAAAAAGAAAACATAATAGTATATCAATGTAACTGTTTTGATGAATTACGCATTATTGAAAACTTTTTTTGTAGACGACATTAGTAGTATATTATATATTGTTATTATACATTTTTATACTTATTTTACATCACTAATGTAGTAAATTATCTAGAATTATAGCTTTTTAGTGCTTTATTTCAGAATTACTTGAGTAAAATATCTAGGACCTTAGTACTTAATGGATAATAAGATATTTCTAAAGCAGGTATGTATAGATTAACTTTGTTTTTTTATGTGTATAGATTAAATTTATTNAACATTCTTAAATTTCAAAATTTTCTCTTTTTGAGCTTAAAGTTTTGAGCTTTTTGTTGTTTACATATATATATGGTTGATGGTTTTGTGATGGTGTGAATTGAAGTGTGAGTATTAGAATGGAAAATTATGAAATTCTGGAGCAGATTGGGAAGGGATCGTTTGGTTCTGCTCTTCTTGTCAGACACAGACAGGAAAAGAAGAAGTAAGACAAGAAATTAAATCATATATATGCATTGAAGATTTTTGCTTTTATGTTTGTGTATGTATATGATGTTTTTTCATTGGTTTGAATGTTGGTTCTTGTTTGTTGGCATTGAAGATATGTTCTGAAGAAAATTCGACTTGCTCGACAGACGGAGAGAACCCGCAGATCTGCCCACCAAGAGGTTAGTTGGTCTTATGAAAAGTTAAGGAAAATGTTAGTCCGATGATGTGTTCTGTCTCAACTAAAAGTTTAATTAAGCTGATAATGAGACTGTACATTTATTACATTGGTAATGTTGAAGTGTTCTCCATTTCAAATGTGTGATTCTGTTGCAGTATAAAGGGAGGTGTTCATTGCAGGCTTGCAGCTGATTCATCATGACATTTTGGTTTTTTGCAGATGGAGTTGATTGCCAATGCAAGAAATCCATACATTGTGGAGTACAAAGATTCCTGGGTAGAGAAGGTTCATCAGACTCCTATTATTAAAAACATTTTTATAATGATTTCCGAAATCAAATTTTAGATAGGCAGAAGTTGTCATATGATATAATGGCTGCAATAAGAGGTTGCCAAAGGCCCAGTGTCCAATACACAGAATTTGACTTCATAATGTACAAAATTTATGTTCATAATGCACAGAATTCATGTTTTCTGTATTGGATCAGGGTCCAAGATCCTGGTCCATGATATAACGATTGATATCCAAGCCTTCAAATGGCTGGTCCAAGACCAAACCTAGCCTGTTCGGGGCAATCCTAGGCCAGCCTTGTTAGCTTTAGACTGATTCAAGGTTAGTTCAGTCCTGAACCAGCCCGTACCCACCTTTAGCTATAGCAAATCGATTTTGTTGAGTAATGATTGCTTTATGGTTTGAATTCCATTCTCAAAGTGATAACATCATTTTCAGGGATGTTATGTATGCATCATCTTAGGGTATTGTGAAGGAGGAGATATGTAAGTAAAGTTTTGCTGCAATCAACAATGTTGAAGAGATCAAACATTTAAACCTAGGGGTTATCCTATTATATTTCTGTTCTATTTTGACTTTGTTTTGTATGAATGAAGGGGAGAAGCCCTCAAGAGAGCAAATGGAGAACTCTTCTCTGAGGAGGTAGGTTAACTGACTTACTTTACATCCCCTTTTTCATATGATTCATAAAAGTCTAGAAATTTTATCTAAAAGTGTTGAACAATGAACAGAAGCTCTGCAAATGGCTGGTGCAATTGTTGATAGCACTTGACTACTTACACACAAATCATATTCTTCACCGCGATGTCAAGGTTGGTGAAATGTGCTTGAAAATCTATGTAGCATCAATCCTTGAAAAAACTGTGTTGTGACTGATAGAAAGCATTTGGTTCAGTGTTCGAATATATTCCTCACGAAAGATCAGGATATACGTTTAGGTAAAAGCATTTACCTCGGGTTGAATCTTGGATATGATTCATACTATTTTGGCTTGTTTAATTCAATGTTTGGTTGAGTGTAGGCGATTTTGGTCTTGCTAAAGTTTTGTCCTCCGGTGACCTAGCTTCTTCGGTATGTACCTTCACTGTGGTTATACATATCCTATAATTGAAGTATGTGTTCCGTTTCAACTAAGAGTTTAAACTGATAGTGAGACTGCAGATTTATATTTTATATTATATTATTTGCTATGTTGTAGGTGGTGGGAACTCCATGTTACATGTGCCCAGAGCTTCTTGCTGACATACCTTATGGTTCCAAATCAGATATCTGGTCTTTGGGTAAGCCTATTTCCCCCTTCGAATGGAACCCAATCGAGACTCGATTGAATTAATCTTATTCTGCAGGATACGGAAACAGGTGCAGAATACACTCTCCTTTGCTTATTGTTAACAAAATCCTATCTGCAATGTAGGTTGCTGCATGTATGAGATGGCTGCTCACAGACCTGCATTCACAGCATTTGTAAGTCATATATGCATTGCTATCTATCTTTTATCTATCTTTTTTTTGAATGACGAGGGAAACCCACAGCCACTATTTGAAAGTGTGCACTGGGTAAATCCCGTCTTGTAATCCTAGCTGGCAAAGAACCACGGTAAACCAGCCTAGGTTGACCGTTGACCGAGAAGGCCAATAGGCCGCTCCCCTTGGGAGGAGTCGAACTTGGAACATTATGGTTGCCAAGCCAACAGTCTGACCAACTTGGTCCCCGTTTTGGTCGTCTTTTCATCAATATGACAGTACAAAATGGCATTGCCTTTGAACTGCATTACAATGGCTTTTGCTTTCTGCAATGCAGGATATGCAAGGTCTGATCAACAAGATAAATAAATGCATAATGGCTCCACTTCCCACAACCTATTCTGGTGCATTGTGAGTGTTATTACTTCACCCCATTCTGCATCATTTTTTTTTTTCGAGTACTATTGACTCTGTTACAATCTTAGCCTGCAGAATGCTCAATTGCTTCTGCTTTTGCTATAACTCAGAAACTTTCTTGTTGTTTTTGTCACAGCCGGGGGATCGTCAAGAGTATGCTGAGAAAAAACCCCGAACACAGACCAAATGTACATACATCCTAGTAAAGATTCCATGCTAATAAGGAAGAAAAACATGTTTGATTCATCTTTAGCTTTCACAATTCTCTGACTCTGATCCTCTTTAACATCCTGTTTTAGGCTGCAGACTTGCTGAGACACCCCCATCTTCAGCCTTACGTCTCGAGGATTCATTGTGCATTGGACAGCACTCGACAGAGCACTCGCCCTGTAAACAGCACTGGTTTCGACAACGTAAAGAAAACAAGATTTGTTGAGCCTGAAATTAGCAGTGATAGGGCCTTGAAACCTGGTGTTTCTGAATCAGAACTGGACTTTCCTTGCTTATCTCTTAAAGCTCAAGATGACATGAGCTCTTCGAATAAAAATTTATCGAAACCATCCATGGAAAGTCCTTCCGGTATCCCAAAGTTTTCAGAGTCCCCGAGGCTTATAAGTTCAAATAAAACCCCTGCAGCTCCTAGGAAAGAGTCTCCTCCATTGAAGATATCCACCCCCGGTTCAACTCGTGAACTTGTGAGTTTAATGTTGTCTGTTTTTACTAACAGTGATAACGGTTTCACCATCTGTTATGTTATAATCGTTACATATACAGATAGTTTGTTTTTTTTAGTACTACTGACTCTGTTACAATGCAGTATCTATTACAATACAGATAATCGTTACTCTCTTTCTAATCTGCAGCTTCCAGTTTCGCACACTCCGGTCAGCAAACACTCACAATCAGCGCGAAGATCTTCTCCGAGAGTGTCAAACAGGCCTGCAAAGCTGGAGCCCCGACGCAAACATAATGTCATTAGTCTACTTTGCAGCGTGGACTCTCTTGACGTGTCTGTGAATGCTCCAAGAATGGACAAAATGGTGGAGTTTCCCATCTCCACCCCGAAAACGCCATCCACAACGTCTTCAGACACGGGGGGCGATCGCCTGATAACGAAAGAAATGTGCATTGTCCCGAAACCAGATGGCAATGGAAGGGAATGTTCAAAGGGCAATCACAGAACTGGTGAATTGTATTCAGATTCCTGCAGGCAGTGCAGCAGCAGATTCGACACCTCGTCGTTTCAGCAACGGGCCGAGGCATTGGAAGTCATTCCTTGCCGATTAACCCCAGATTTTTCTATCTCGCACTATCTCTCCGACATGTCATAAGTCACTGTACCAAAAACTCTAAAAAAACCATTGATATGGATACTCTTCTAGGTCATTTGTACTTGGACTTTAATTTTTGGGTTTGCCAATGCTGTTGACTGGTGAGTCGTGACATAAAACGTCTTGTTTCTTTAATTTTAGTTTGCTACATTTAGTAACATCATTCTATTTTGAGTAAAGAGTGAAATTCGTAGTTGATGAGGACATGAGACCCAGAGGGTTATTTTATTGGTAAAGAATATTGAGAATCTATTAGACTTGGAGCAAAATACTCGTCTGGTAAAGAATAATGATAATCTATTATACTTTGAACAAAATAATATAAGATGTGCTGCCATAGTGTCATGGGGTTCAAACCCACAACATCAAGCATAACAACACAAGTTATAAACAACTAAGCCACTCGAAATCTTGTGTATTAAAGATAGGAAACTCCACTTATGCATGGGAGTGCGTCAGGGGCAAAGTAGTAGGAGACACGTGTGTGATAAAGAATGAAGGTTGCCCGATGTCGTCCATTTGTCAGACATCCGTAAGTCCTTCAACAATATAAATATGGTGCATTCTCTCCCCTTACAAACCATCCCATGGGGCTCACCAAACCACTTTATGGTCCATTGGACTGAGCCGCCTCCATTATGCCGGCATACTAGGGTTCTGCAATGGTTATAGCTTGTATTGTTTATTATCATTAGCCCATTATATTTACTATTCTTAGCCCATTATAGGTCGTAGTATGTATTTATTATTTTGACCGCCGTTTTAGGCTAATATATCGAGATTTATACACTACATTTTGGGCTTAGCGTCCCGGATAATAATACTATTATTATTCCTTACCTTGTTGTGTACTTCTATACCCGATTCCAACAAAACCAGCAGTAGTATCTAAAAGAGTTGTAGTAGATTAATCATATTACTGAGTAATACTTTGCAAATCACAACGGAAATATACATCACATTAGGAAGACAACATGCGGCGAGCTTGATCGAGATAGTCACCCAGTGTAGTTTAATTATCCTTTGTGGCTTGCAGAATATTATGCATGAACAAGATTTATATAGTGCACATCATATAGTGGTTACGAATTTTTCTCTAATTACTCAAATTTTTTTAATATAATTGAATTTTATAAAAATTACTAGTTATCCCACGCGCATTGCGTGAATAGTTCAATACCCAATATGTATTTTTAAATTAGTGTTTCAGAATTTATCAAAGTATCATTCGGTATCTTGGCGTATATGAATACAAGATTATCAAATTTTTTTTTTTTGTAAAAGTAAATATTTCAATAATGCATAACTATGACATGTGACATACATTTTAATTAAATTAATTGGTGCAATAACATTTTTAAAGAGCAACACCCTTACTTAATACTTAATAGTATCCAAACTTAATTTTTGCAACACAAAATCATATTCATTGGCATGATCCATGCTTCATCTTTAAAGTAATAGATGGCAAAGTAAAAAAAAATAAATTATTAAAATTAAAATAATATAAACCATTCATTTTAATCAAAAATTACACTAATATTGTTTAGTTGCGGTTAAAGGCCTAACTTGACTTTTCTTAGATTCGTAGAAGAAAGTAAAAAATATAATGTAATCCGATTAAAATGATAAAATTAAATTCAAAAATATTATCATAGTTGGAACTAAAATTGGAAATAAAGGAAGGATAACTTTAACTTTTATAAAATTTCGTGTTTTATTCTTTGTGAAAATTTGGGGAAAATAAATTGATGTTAGTTAATGGCGGGAACGCGCTAAATCCCTTTAAAAACAAAAATTTAAAAAACAAAATTCCCACACATCAGCTTTAATTTTGGCAGGAAAAAGAAAAAAAAAAAGAATTATATATATATTCCTAAACTACCCCACACACTGCACACGTTCATTTACTGCTCGCTCTCTCTGTTTCACCTCCACACCTCTCTCTCCTCATCTTCTCTCTCACATGGAGAACCGGAACCAGAAGCGCAGCGAGCGGTTTTCGAGCTCCGGTTCGAGAAGGAGCTTGAAGAGGAAGCTGGAAGAGGTTTTGGAGCACGATCGGTCGAGGATCGTTTCTCTCTCCGTCGAAGAAGCTCACCGAGATCTCGTTGTGGAGGTCCGTACTCAAGTGGAGATTCTGGAGGCGTCGTTCTCTTCGACGGAGCAGGATCGAGCTTCCTCCAAGCGAGCTATCCACGTCCTGTCTGAGCTGGCGAAGAACGGTAAATCTAAATACTCGATTCGTGTTTGTTGTTAGCTGGATCGAGTTGTCGGTGAACATGCATAGGGGTTTTGGTACGGATTTTTGAGAGTTTTGCGTGTTTGCAGAGGAATTTGTGAACGTTATTGTGGAGTGCGGCGCAGTCCCGGCTCTGGTGCGGAATCTTCTGCCGCCGGTTCCGGAGGGGGAGAGAGACTCCGGTCCGATACAGTATGAGCATGAGGTTGAGAAGGGGAGTGCCTTCACACTTGGGCTTCTTGCCATAAAGGTAATTATCGAACTATTATGATCTGTACTGTGTTGTACAGATTTTTATTTTTATTTTTATAACCTGGATATCTAGGAGATAGTCGAGAAAGTTCATAGATAATCGTGCTCAGAATTTGGATTATACGATTTTAGGCTTTAGTGAAATGCTACTATGTATGTTGAAGTTGTTGTTTCTGTGGGAGGATCATGGAACATCATGATGTGGTGGATGATCTCTATTCTGAACTGCTGATTTCTTGAGGGACATGTATGATTGTGCATTTGTTTGAAGATATTCAAACACTTCAAAGCTCTAAGATTTAGACTGTTGATGATTCTGAGAGAGTGCTATCATGTCTGCTTTAATGTTCTGCAATCATTTATACAAAACATTGATTAGTTTTCTTCATCATGATGATACAGAACTGT
>CM008337.1:1441713-1452232 GCA_002525835.2 Ipomoea batatas | reverse complement strand
TAAGGGATCATGTGAAATAATGTCCTCATGTGAGAAATAGGATGAAATCTAAGCCATTGGATTTAATATTAATAGATGATCTAAGCCATTCAATTTTAAAAATTCGCATAAGTTAAATTGTATTGTTATTAACATTTGAGGTTATAATTGTCATTATCCCTTTCCATTGCCTTTCCCGCTTCTTCCCTATACGCAGTACAACGAAGGTTTCTGTTCATTCTCTTGATCAAAGCACGTTCCAGCGAAGAAGACAAAGACAAAGGGCGACGAAATCACAGAGTAAATTTCAGGCGAAGGCAAGGTTCTGCGATCATCTTTCCGGCGAAGTCGACAAGGACGACGAGAAGGCAAAAGTTTGATCTAGTTCATCACTCCGGCATACAAACAATTTGCGAGGACAGTTGACGGAAAGAGTTATTATTGCGATTAGACTTCTGCTTTCGTCTTGAACATGCTACTCTCTGGCGAAGAAGACGAAGTGAAGTTGATGAATTCTACGATTGAACAACGTGCACTGTTAGTTGAGAAAATGTGCACTACTAGTAACAAATATTTGCACTACGATTGAAAATTATGCACTGTAAGTATTTATGAAAAAATAGTGTGATTTGTGCATTTTTAGTTGATTAGCCACAAGAATGTGCACTGTTAGGGATAAATTTCTGCTCTGTATAGCATAAAAACATGGATTATAGAGCTTAAACCTAATCTATAATATGGATAATAGCCTAACTTTATGACTGAATAACTAGCATTGTTAATTAAGAAAATGTGCACTACTAGGCACAAAAAGTTGCACTATATGGTTGAAAATTATGCACCGCAATGTGTATGCAATTCCATTTGGTATAGCCATAAGAATGTGCACTGGTAGGCACAAAAATGTGCTCTGTATGGCAAGAAAATGTGCACTATAAGCATAAAAGTAACCTAAACCTTGCTTAACACCTTCAACTCTAAGGATGAAGTATGTGAACTGTTAAGTTAGAATAGTTGCACTATTAGGTTTAAATATTTGCACTATATGAGTAAAAATTTTGCAATACAAGTTATTATAAAAAAAAATGTGAATTGTATGCAACTTCACTTCATATAGGTAAAAGAATGTGCACTTTTAAACACAAAATGTGTTTTTTAGGGCAAGACAATGGGCACCATAAGCATAAAAATAACCTAAACCATGCTTAATACCTTCAACTGTAAGCATGAAGTATATAAACTGTTAGATTAAAATAGTTGCACTATTAGGTTTAAATTTTTGCACTATACGGGTAAAAATCTTGCACTACAAGTTATTATCAAGAGAATTGTGAGTTCTATGTAATTTCATTTCAAATAAACATAAGAATGTGCACTTTTAGGCACAAAAATGTGCTCTGTATGGCAAGAAAATGTGCACTGTAAGCATAAAAATAACTTAAATCTTGCTTAATACCTTCAACTTTAAGGATGAATATGTGAACTATTTGGTTAGAATAGTTGTACTATTAGGTTTAAATATTTGCACTGTATGAGTAAAAATGTTGCACTACAGGTATTATCAAGAAAATTGTGAGTTCTTTGCAACTTTACTTCATATAGGCAAAAGAATGTGCACTTTTAATTACAAAATGTGCCTTTTATGGCAAGAAAATGGGCAGTATAAACATAAAAATAACCTAAACCATGCTTAATACCTTCAACTGTAAGCATGAAGTATATAAACTGTTAGGTTAAAATAGTTGCACTATTAGGTTTAAATATTTGCACTATACAGGTAAAAATCTTGCACTACAAGTTATTATCAAGAGAATTGTGAGTTCTATGTAATTTCATTTCAAATAGACATAAGAATGTGCACTTTTACACACAAAATGTGCTCTATATGGCAAGAAAATGTGCACTATAAGCATAAAAATAACCTTAACCATGCTTAATACCTTCAACTTTGAGGATGAAGTATGTGAACTGTTAGGTTAGAATAGTTGCACTATTAGGTTTAAATATTTGCACTGTATGAGTAAAAATCTTGCAATACACGAGTGAAAATTATGCACTACAAGTAACTATGAAAAATAATATGATGTAATTACATTACTACCCTTAATGATGCGCGTGTACTGAAATCTGGAAGGCAATTTCATACATTGGATTGAATTAGATCTATGGCCATAATTTCATCCTATTTCTCACCTAAAGAACATAATGCACATGAGCCCCTTCCTATATATATATATATATATATATATATATATATATATATATATATATATATATTCTTTTTTTAATAAATTAAATAGTGTTATAATTAAATTAGAAAACAAAAAAATAAGAATAGATGGAAGCATAATCGATGTGGAACTGCAGGGAAGTTGAGAATCTACACTTAATTAAATAATTTAGGATCGACGACACCTGAGTATATAACCCATTGGTCTTCTTTAATAATTTTTTTTTTCAAATTTCGATTAATCCTCTATTCAAATATTCAATCTATAGGAAGCCGGGAATCAACACTTAATCCCATTCGTCTTTTTCAATAATTTTTTCCCAATTTCGATTAATCCTCTATTCATCTTAGCCGCATCTTCGTCCATGATCGACCATTGTTCATTTGTTTGCCGGTTTGGGCCCCGCTGTAACTTGTAACTTGTTATTCTATTTGTAATTTGTTGTGTCTTTATTTACCTCCGCAATTCTGCACACAGCACACATTCAACACAACACACTTACACACTTATAGGGCATTGGGCAATAAATATATAATCATCTAATGAATAATGTAAATATATAATGTTTATTTTGATAATGGATTTTGTGATTTCTGTCATTCTTGAATATATATGATTTTTAAATGAATATATATGATTTTTAAATCATAATTATATATATAATTTCCTGTCATTCTTGAATATATATGATTTTTAAATCATAATTATATATATTTTTTCCTTGAGTTACTAAGTACCGTCAGGGATAGAAAGTAAAAGAATAAAAGAAAAAAAAAAGCACATGTAGAAATGCCAGAGAATGTTTTTTTTTTTTTGAGTACAATGCCAGAGAATGTTAATCTTCAATGTCACAAGAAAGATTGAATGATTTGGCGATTTTGTGTATTGAGAAGGATATGCTAGAAAATGTTAATCTTGATGCAATTATCATGATTTTGCATCGATTAAAGCAAGTAGAAAGTTTTTATCTGATTACTTTTGTATTTAAAAAATGTTAGAAAATTTTCTAATTGTATTTCATGTTTTTTGATATTATTATTTTTTAGTATTATTAAATTACTTTTGTATTTAAAAAATGTTGAAATTTTTTTAATTGTATTTAGTTTTATTTTTATATTATTATTTTTAATATTTGCCCAGGGCCTCTAAAATGTTTGGACCACTCCTGCGTGCATGCCAATGTTCTTCAGGCTTCAACACAACTGAACTAGCTTCTGCGCACTACTAAACTAGCTTCAGGCAGACTGACTCGACGGGATCATCATTTTAATACCACAAAATATACTTGATAAATTGATTAATAGAGAGAATAATTCTTAGAATGACGTTAATGAAATCCATAAGCAACAATGATAGAGATCCACCATTTTATAATAGTTATAATGAAACTAACTTCCCATAATAATGCAACCAGAAATCATTGAACAATTAACGTCCACTCAATTTAAATCATGCTGAAAACCAATTCTGATATGCACAACTGAAAACTGTTAGATAAATACGCGACCCTGATCCATTTGACTCTGATCCAGCGAAAATATTTTGAGATAAAATGCTGAGATAAATCTAGATAGGGGTACGGTCCAAAATTACACCTACTTAAATTCTAACCTTTGTCAAATAAATTAGTCAATTATAATATGGTAAAATGTGTATCATTTTGTACACTTACATTGCACACAATGTCACACCCTTTACAAAATACTAAACAAGTTACAATAAAATTTTGGCAAGTTAAAGATTTCTACTACATACCCTTTAATAATTTAACTAGTGTTTTACCTATGCGATGCACGGCAACAATTATGATATGATGAATTAAGGGAGAAATTTACAAAATGGAAAATCATTGTAGAATTGCATGAATGAAACTATGATGAAATATTATAATAACATTTTACAAATTTTGGAAAACCTCTTTGTATACAATGTTTGTTGTGGAATTACTTTGGGTGTTCTCCTTATCACAAATCAAAATCTTCAATCCATTTGGGTTAGTGACTCTTGAAGCAGCAACATATAATTGACCATGACTAAATACTGGTCTTTTAAAAAAGATGCCTACGTGAGAAAGTAATTGACCTTGACTATTGTTAATCGTCATTGCATAAGAGACGATTAGAGGAAATTGTCTTCTTTGAAATTTAAAAGGCAGTCTCAAATCTGAAGGAGTTAATGACATTCTTGGAATCAAGATTTTATGACATGCACTACTTCCAGATAATACATTTGCTTTTAAAACATGATTTCCAAGTTTAGTAATAACCATCCTTATCCCATTACACAACTAACTGAGTGGTCAATATTTCTCAAGAGCATAACTGGAATACCTACTTTCAGTCTGAGTTCATGATTAGGCACACCAGAACACTTGATCCCATTCAAATATTCATGTGTGTGCACATTAGCTAATAGATCAACATTTGAATCTGATTTGCAAGCACTGTCAAAGTTGAAATATATATTTCCTTCATATGTGTTTAAATAAGTCATATATTATTCGTTGATAGAGTCAACCACATAAAGTGTTGGAGCCAATATTGCCCTCTTTTCCAAGTATGTTGGATCATCAAAAATATTGGAGTATGATGGATATGTACTTTCCACAATAGTTGCAATGGGATCTTCAAAACATTTCAACAAATTCTCTTCTAGAATAGTAATGTTTTCACATCCAATTGTTTGCCCCTAAATTTCTCCATCTCCTATGTTTGCAATCCCTTTCGAGAATTGCTTTTGCTTTTCATAATCACTATTTGAGGATGAGCTTTGAAGTCGCATATTTTTTGTCAGACGTAAGTACGGCCACAAGTAAGATGCATTTATTGTTGCATTAACAATATCCTGTCTACTTTCTTTTGAGATAACTGACAAAATTTGTCGAAAGTCTCCGCCAAATACAATAGTTTTTCCCTCCGAAAGGCATCTCTAAACTTTTTGGATTGCAAAAATGCAATATATCACGCATACTTCTATCAAGTGATTCAAAGCAATGCTTATGCATTATTGGTGATTCATCCTAAATTATAAGTTTGCACTTAATAATGAGTTCTGCAAGATGGCTACCTTGTTTGATATTCCATGTTGAATCCTCATTTGGGTTTAGGGGAATTGCAAACCTTGAATGCGCAGTCCTTTCACGTGGTAATAATAGAGAAGCTATACCACTTGAAGCAACATTAAGAACTATTTCTCCCTTTGATCTCAATGCTACCGACAGAATTCTCCAAACAAAGGTCTTTCCAGTTCCTCCATGACCGTAGACAAAAAAAACTTCTCCTTAATTTGAATTTACATCATTCGTTATTGTGTTGTAGACATTATGTTGCTCAGGTGTTAGATTTGATACCAACTTTTTGTGTTCTTCTTTAAGTTCTGCTTTGTCATAACACATCTCATCATACACCAACCTATGCATCAAACTGGCCGAACAGTCAAGATCTGGAATTGGCATTTGTTAGTAATCATGTAGGCACTTCCCACATCTTTTCAACAATTTCTCAATCTCAACAAATGCTTGATTTTTTTTATTATATCAACACTGAGGACTAAATCTAAAAAATATTAAACAATATATGTTAGAAAAGTATCACTATCTTGGAACTAATAATATTAGACATGAAATAAAATATTAAAGCAAATGGATAAATACATACATTGGAAGTTCAATATGTTACGTTGTTTGTACAAATATCATTAGACATATATGTCCAACGTAACATTTGTCCCAAACCACTTCCGGACAGCTTAAACAATTTGAGGATAACAATATTGCGTTTAAATTTCTTAACTCTCCTGCAATTGTCCACTGACTTGCTTCAACAATTCAATCAATATATTCTTTCTCATCTTCCAATAGCCCAATCACTGTAATTGTCGTACAACCGCGTGTAAAAAATACTATTTCTCACCGGATTGGATGAATGCGGTTTCCAACTTCATTTTGTGTATCATAAATGTAGAGTTGGGCAAACTTAGGTATTGCACCTTGAACTGGCAAAAGGCTACATATTAGATGAAAGTTTTGACCGTGCAATTTAAATATTGGCGGGAAATACTATAATATACATCATATAGTAATTTGATTGTTGGAATATTTTTTTTGGAATATTTGATAAGCTTAATTTCTAGACATTTTTAGAGTAATTTTAGTAAGTGTTTTGCATAAATAAATTAAGTTTTAGTGTTGATCTTATTATAAATATTATATTTATTTATAAGTTACTAGTTTAGATTGGTTTTAATAAATATTAGGCTAATGTTGCATTTTTAATAATATAAATAAGAATTTTATTTTAACTATAGGATTAATTTTATTTGGTAGCTTTATACATTTAGTTTTAAATAAGTGTTTTATTAAGTTGTGTCATTAGATTATAATTATCTTTCCTTTAACTTTATTTTATTTTATTTAATTTTCTTTCTTTTCTTTGAGGGTTTTGAACAACAGAGAGGGGAAAAAAGGGATTAAAAGGTTTTGAGGCTCACTGGGAAGAAGGAGGACAGGAATTAAAGGAAAAGAAAAGGAAACCAATTCAGTTTGTATTTTGTTTTGGTACGGCGGACGAAAGGAAACGAAAGGAAATAAAGAAAAAGAAAAGGGAATTAATTTTGGGCGTATGACAGACGGAGACAGAAGACAACACTGGGAAAAAAAGCCAGGAAGCAACAACGATCGTTGGCTCATAGGATCATCGGCGAAGAGGAAATTCCCGAGCTTCGATCGCGGCTATCAATTCTTTAGGCTTGAATTACTTTCTTCTGTCTCTACTTTAAATTTTCAGATTAATATTCTCAATTTGATATGCTAAATTTCTTGAATAGTTTATGCAATTAATTATGATTATTGGCTAGAAGTTCTAATTAGGGATTTGGATTAGCCTTGGATTAGATTAATTGACTATCCTTCGTGTGTTGATTCTTCTAAGTTTCAGTTAAATAATTGAACTTGATTATATTTATCTTATGAATTTTAGTTGTGAATTGTGTGACTGGCCATTGCATATTTTCTATCATTAGGGTTTATAAGAAGAACTGACAGGTGAATTATGAACCTGGACCTCGTAAGATAGACATATTTGACCTAAACTAGACATAGCTTTAGGTATTTGTGGTGAGTTTTGGTTGTTGCTTAATGGGTTCAATTAATGTTGGTGAGATATCGACGGATGATCACAGTTAATTGAATACAACCTAGTAGCTCGACGGAGTATTAGGATATAAATGGAGCAATTATCACTATAATCACACGAATCAGTACTTAGGATGATTAGTTAATTATCTAATAGGTGAACCCAAATCCCTAGTCTTTTATCAATTGGAAATTTCCTTTGCTTTAAATTCACAAATATTTATTTTAATACATGAATTTCTTTTATTTGCATTTTTCCTATCTAGATATTAAGAATAGCAGTTAATTGTGTTCTTCGTGGGATCGATCCTGGAATACTCCAGGAATTTATACTGTGATTGACTCTGTGCGCTTGCAGAAAATATCACTCAATATTATCAGGAGAGGAATTTAATTACGTACATTAACATAATATAGTAATATTTTTTTGAAACACTATAATATACATCATATAGTAATTTGATTGTTGAAATTTTTATTTTTTTGAATATTATCATGAGAAAAATTTAATTACGTAATTAACATAATATAGTAATATTTTTTTTTGAATACTATAATATATATCATATAGTAATTTGATTGTTGGAATTTTTTTTTGAATATTATCATGAGAGGAATTTAATTATGTACATTAATATAATATAGTAATATTTTTTTGGAATACTATAATATACATCATATAGTAATTTGATTGTTGGAATTTTTATTTTTTTAATGTTATCATGAGAGAAATTTAATTACATTCATTAACATAATATAGTAATATTTTTTTTAATATTATAATATACATTATATAGTAATTTGAATAAAATATTTCATTAATTTGACCGTTTATTTCAGCATCATTTTTAAAAATAATTAAAGTAATCTATACATATAGTGAATAGATGTCTGAAATATAATTAAAATATAATTACAGTAATTTGAATGCTATCATTTTTTTTGTGCACCGCCGGTCTTTTATTTATATCTCATTAATAAATAAGGAATCCATACAAGAATGGAATTGAATAAAATATCTCATTAATTCCTGTGTATAATAAGGAATGTAATCATATTTTGAATATTTTGTTAATTTTAGCCATAAATAATGAATGATAAGTAAGGCAAGAACTTCTGATAAGGAATTGTCTATATATTATTATGTTGACTGATTTCAAACTTTTTTGGACTAAAATGAGCGGGAAAGTTAGTACTTCTGTTTTAATATATATACTAGTGTTTTACCCGTGCGGTGCACGGAAAATTTTTTATTATTATGAATTTAAATAAAAAATTTTAAAAATATAAATATACTATAATGTACAATATAATAAAATAGTTGAATTTTCATATATTTGGCCAAGTATATGTTATCATAGCATACAAAATTAAAATTTTGTATGATTAATATAATCTCTAATCATATACATATTTATATAAATTGATCAGAAAAATTTACATAATTAAATTGAATTGTTCCTAATCATATTTCATATATATTATAATTCTAACAATATGAATAATAATTAAGAAAATTATACTTAGAAATTTGAAAAATAAAAATTTTAAATTTTGTATATGTGATTTTAAACTCTAATTAGATGCATTTTCTTATATGACTGTGTAATACAATGTATATACAAATAATATTTATCAATATGTATATATGCAAATTCTATAATATAATTTCTGTAATTATAATTTATATTGATATATTATAATTAAAATAATTAAATTTATTAATATGTATCTGAGTTTTTGTGTCAAAATCTAATTTGGTGATATTTTAAACTTTGAGTAACACTTGCGTAAGACAGTCTTACCAGTCTCAATCCATAAGACGGGTCGAATCTTTGATTAATGGATCAAAGATTTGATTAATATATGAGTCGGATCTTTGACCTCATTAATTAAATATACAACCCGTCTCACGGATTGAGGCCATGAGACGGTCACACAAAAGTTTTTGCCTTAAACTTTTGTTTGATATCATAAATAGTAATAGATGTCTGGAAACCATTTAGTTTTGTTTCTAAATATTTTCCAACTCATAAATGTAACACAATCAAACCATCTCTAGATCATCATTTAAATAATAGGTCCATAATAGACTTTGTGGTTCAATATTATTTTCTCTTTTGTTGACATGCAACAATAATTCAATATGTATATATATATATATGTATATATATACACACACACACACACACACACACACATATATATATATATATCTCTTCGAATCAAATTAAATTATTTTAATTTTAACAATTTTAAGTAAAATTCAAAAATATAAAACAAATGAAATTAAAATATCTATAATAACAAAAATACTAAATTGAATAGAAGATTTCAATTTTATCTTATTAGAATAAATTAAATTTGACATATCTATTTTGATTTAGAAATTTTTAAATTTTAATAGGATATATGTTTTTTTTTTTTTTATAAATTCTATTTCCATTAAATTATCATATTATTATTATCTAATGACTTTAAAAAAGATATATATATATATATATATATATATATATATATATATAGCAATATAATAATGGAAAATAGAATTATAAATAACAATGAGATTTATTTTTGTTTTATTTTGAACCAAATTTTAGTTTTATGCACATGAAAAGTTTGAAAAAGGATTATTTCAATTGTCGTACGTAATTAGGTTGATTTAATATAATTGTATGTTTATTTAATACATAAAAATAAAAATACCAATTTTTGTGTTATTTACAAGTTTTAATTAGAACTTTATAATGATATTTTTTATATATTAATTTTATTTGTATATAGAAAAAATCGAACTTAAGTTGAAAAAGAATATACTGAGTATTAGTTTAGTGTACCTTAAAAGTAGGCCATGATTCATGGTTGAATAAATGTTTTAGGCAATCATTACTATAAATTAAATTAATCATTTTTTAGGATGGACGGAAAAACGACACTCATGTTTTAATATATATTATTATGTAAGTCTATGTTAATTTTAATTATATATTGCAATAGTACTGTAAACAATCAATCTAAAACATTTTAAAAATTAACCAATATCATATTAAAAATGAATATAATATAGTGATTTAATATAATTCTATGTTAATTTAATACATTCAAATAAAATATTAATATAGGTGTTATTTAAAAGTTTTTAATTAAACTTTTTAAAAATATATATTTTGTATATTAG
>CM008337.1:1409414-1429326 GCA_002525835.2 Ipomoea batatas | reverse complement strand
TTTTTTTTTTTTTTTTTTTTTTTTTTTTTTTTTTTTTTTTTTTTTTTTTTTTTTTTTTTTTTTTTTTTAATGTTTTGACATGTGTACATATACATAATGTACTATAATGTGATGGAGTGATGGACTATAATGTGAAAATTTTGGACCTCAGGGACAAAATTGTAAACTTTTGAAACTGTCTACAAAAATATGAAATAAAACACTTTCATTACGACTTTGGTTAGTCAAAATGGTAATCTCAATGTAGTTTTCACGATTCATGCAAATACAAAATTAAACATTGTATTTCATCTATATTTTGAACGTATGTCCAAATTTGTCGCTGGCAATCAAAAGCTCATGGTTCACTGTTGTTCTCAAAGTAACGCCGATTACCATTAGTACTACCACCGTTTGCCGTTCGTACGTTGTCCAAAAAACAACCGCCACCGTCTTACACCCCACAACTATTGACACATTCGGTTTCGGATGGTCGGATGGAAAGGAGGAAAACCCTAATGTGAGAGGATAGGAGAGCAGATGAAGGAGAGAAAGAGAGGAGAAATAGAATGAAGGAGAGAAAGAAAGGAGAAATAGAAGACTCTAGAGAGAATGGGGAATGGAGAGAATTGGATTTAATGGACTGTTAATATTTACCCGTTTTCATGTATATACACCATACAACAACTTAAAGTTAAGTTAGTCATCAGATGGCTAGTGATGGAATTAATTGAGTGAGGTCCGAGTCAACTAATATAATCGATCTCGAATAATAAATAAGAACGAAATAATAAAATGATAAAGAATAAGACAAATTAGCTTGGAGATTTCTTAGCTAATTGTTTGTGTATTAAAAGGATGATAATCAGTGAACAAAGTGATGTCTTAATCAAGACAAGAGCTAATTATTTAAACTAATTCGCCTAACAATTCAAACTCAAGAACGTAACAGGATGCCCTATGACACTAATTACGTCTTTGCCCAATCGACCTCTTGGCTGGGCCCGGCTCGGAAGCCAACCCTGGGGGCTGGTCTCGAAGGCCCACCCTAGAGGCCAACCCCGAAGGTTGACGCCGTAAGCTGACCCTTGAGGTCTTTCGTGTCTCATCTAAGCCGAAGGTCGAATAGCTAGCTTATGCTCCCGAGCCTTACTCCTTTGGCCCCCTCCACTTGGGCCTTCCTTTTTAATTCAGACCCAATATATCTGTCAATGTCAAATTATTGTGTGGACCATGGTCCAATCGTTATACCGTGGTAGTGGACCTTGGTCCGAAACGACGCCATATTGTTACGGATCTCATTACATTTTTTTTAACTAAAATATAACTGTAATTTGAACAACAACAAAAACAGTGACGAAGAAGCAAGAACAAAAAACACACACAAATTCATCAGATCACAAAAACACACATGACAAAAGGTGAATATTTAAACAACATTGTGAAGTTTGAAAAATATATATGGAACATAAGAGATAATATTTGGGCTTATATTCTGTGTATCCTAACATTCGAATTCACAAACACATCACAACATGTGTTATTAACATGAATACACAGAACGGTTGCCTAGAATACACAGAATCTCTTCATAGAATACACAGAATATTGACACAAAATACACATGACTCATCCTCCCAACATTCGAATGCACAAACACATCACAACCTGTGTTACTAACATGAATACACAGAACAGATGCTTAGAATACACAGAATGTCTTCATAGAATATACAGAATATTGACACAAAATACACAGAACTCATCCTCCTAAACATTCGAATGCACAAACACATCACAACCTGTGTTACTAACATGAATACACAGAACGGTTGTCTAGAATACATATAATGTCTTCATAGAATACACAGAATATTGACTCAAAATACACCGAACTCATCCTTCTAACATTTTGGTACAGGGTGCACAATGCATTGTGCACCCTAGTTCACGATATAAATTGCCACCATGGTCCACATAGTGATGTGTGGACCATAACAAAAAGTACATTTTTAAAATATACTAAATGTACATTATTTGTGTACTAATTGTACATTATACAATATAATGTACATTCAATACACAAATAATGTATATCTTCTGAATACAATGTATATTTTAAATATATTAAAAGTACATTAATTTTATATTGAATGTACATTATTTGATAGTATGGTTCAAACAGCTGTGTGAACAATGACTGAGTAAGTACAAGGTTCCAAATTTAATTTTCTAACGGTAGTTGCTATAGATTCCTCGTATATTCAATTCCTTTATTAGCCAAAGAGCCTGTTATATTTGACAATTCACAAATCTTTGGAATTTGGATTATTACAGTGAGTGTGTGTTTTAAAACTTTTTTCTCTAAATCCCCTTGAAATTAATTAAAGGTGATGAATCTAATCTGGGATAGCTATTGATTGTCCATACATGCAAAATTATTACAAGCAAAATGGGTCCATGCCAGGGTCCCCATTCTGATCTCCAAGTTGTCGAAATTGGGTTGGTTCTGGAAGAATATCTTATCAAATCTTGGTGGCAATGGTGGTTATCCAGTCAAGATAAGGAGGCCAGATGCATGTGTTGCCAAAGTTTTAGGCCTTTTGCTATATCTATGAAACATACATATTGTCCAAGCAAATGAACATTGTTTACTTCGAACCTCAATTTCCTCGAGATGGTTTGGCCGACATTGGTCGTGGGTTTTGTTCTTAGTAATTAGTATCCATGCATGCATGATATATCGTAGAATAGACATTATTGGAGAGTGTTGGGTTTTGGATTGAGAGTGCTATAAGTCCAGTAGTTATCAATAATTAGATAAATTATGGAAATATATTAGAATAACAAATTTTTTATTGCCGACTAAAAGGTTTATTGTTGATGGGGGATAGGCTAGAAGCTCGGCAAACAAAAGGGATATTGATGAAGAAGGAAAGACGAACGGAGAAGATGAGCTTGAAGGACTTGGAGGAAGGTACGATGATACAACGTAGGTCAATAGATGATGAGTCGGCAGGCCGAGGGTTTGTTATAGAGGTGACAAGGTAGCTGAAGATCTTAGACTGGGAGTGATTAAACAATGCTATTGAAACAGTTAATTACCATGGAAGAAGGGACATACTAAAGGAGAGGAGTCGACCCTGACCAACCTAGGGGCCATGGCTGAGGTAAATAATGTGGTGTGAGAAAGACGGTTATGAGAGTTTCCTAACTTGTGGGAGTCCTTTAGGCCGACTATGACCCGACAACCTCTCCTTTGAGAGACTTGGACGAACACCGTGGGGGGTTTGCCGACTTGTGTGACTCGGAAGAGCGGATTAAAAAGAGGCACGTTGGGGTAAAGATTGAGTTTGTGAGTGGAGGTTAAGAAGCACGTGAGAAGTCGATGGGAGTTGGGGACGAGCTGTCCGGGCAGAATACGAAAGTAGTGGAAGAAGGTAGTTAGGAAGGAATGGAGGGGAATGCGGAACCCATACAAGACCGACTTATAATGCAGGCCGATGTAACCGGAAGGAGGATCTCGAATGTCACGATCATTAGTCGCCAAAACCATGGCCTTGGGCCACAGTAGGTCTCGCACACGATAAAGCATCTTTGGGTTCATAATGGAAGTGTACTGGACTGGAAAGTTCAAAACCGCGTTGCGACCAGGTGCGCGAACAAGGTTGACCCACGGAGACACCCCGGCCACGGCCATGGCTGGGCAGAAGGGAATTTCCTTCGGAGCGTTAGTCGAAAGTTCGGTAGGGGCATCGCCTGAAGCCATCGGCCGGGAGGTAGAAGCGGAAGGGTTTATAGTAACCCCAGTGCGAGGGCGAGAAGAAGAAGAAGCCATTAGAAAACGAAGAAAAGTAAGGAAAACAAATGGCTTACCAGAGTGTTTTGCGGAACTGACGTCCGAAAGGAAGAGGATGACGACAACGGAAGAAAGAAACATAATATGAGAGGGGAAGCAAACGGTGAACGATTGACTGCGGAGATGGGAAAGATCGCGGAAGACGGTGAGAAATGCCTTGACTACAGAAGAAAAGGGGTGAAAGGGTGAAATGGCAAAGGAATAGAGTCTTTATAGGGAAGGAAGAAGAAGGAGATGGAGACGCGTGGCTTTGATCGGACGGTCGGGTGAGCGATGCGATGGTTGATTGACGGTTAGCTGACGTAAGGGTGTGAAGGCATTTAATGCTTGTACGGCAGTTCAGAAGGGTAATGATGAAAGCGAGAATCACGAAGAAGATTAAGGATTGGAAAAGGCGGAGATGGAAAGTTTTGCGCAGTCAGAGCAAGTGTGTTGTGGGCACAGGAACCAATAATTGAATATTTTAAAATTAGTTTTATTAATTAATTAGGATGGTTATTTTACAATTATTTTAGATTTAGTTTGTTAGAATTATATTAATTTAATATAATTCTAACAAACTAAATCTAAAATAATTGTAAAATAACCATCCTAATTAATTAATAAAACTAATTTTAAAATATTCCAACAGCCAATTATTGGTTCTTGTGCCCACAACACAGTGGGCATAAACCGACCTACAGAGATGGACTCCACGAGTTAATAGGCAAGACCTCGAAGGTCGGACTGGGTATCCCTTGAAAAAGCGAAGACCGATCGAAGCTCGGCTAAGTCCTCAAACTAAAGGTTTGAGGAATTGGAAGGATGTTTAGTTGCAAGAGTCGGACCTCAGTACATGAGGTACGTCCCAAAGTCAAAGTTTAAGAAATCGCGATAGGATCTCTATAGGAGAGAGAGGTCAGCCTCAACCCCATCGACTAAGGTATGAGGGACTGGCCCGTCCTTGAATTTGAAAGGGCAAAAGATCTTGAGTAGTCCTCCAAGGACCAAGAGAATGACTCTGGTATGAGTCGGCTTGATTAGTAGAAGCATGCAGAGAATAAAAAGAGAGCACGAGCAGAAGATAACCTTCATTCATAAAGACCGGACGCTGGGTATATACATTTAAAAAAGAAAAGAAAAAAAGGGCCAGTGGAGCATCCTTTTAGCAAAAACCAACAAAAGGTAGGACTATTATAGGTTAAGTCCCTAACCCACTTAGTCGGAGGAGGAACAACTTCAAAAAAGACAGCCGGAGTCGCTGGAGCTGGGGCAAAGGCGTAATCACGATACTCCTCCCATAAGAGGGCGATGCCCGGAGGAGCATCGTTAGGAGTACCGCTGTCTATCATGGCACAGAGTTCGTTGAAGAAGTACAAATATTATGGGTCAGGAATAAGTAGATCCAACAGTCGGGTCACTGGGTGCGAGAACCCAACCATCTTCTTCCGCCTTCGGCGGGATGTTGACAAGCCAGGTAAGGTCATCCCCGGGAAGAAAATCGCGAGACCTCAGACACTCTTTCCGTTTGGCCATGCACGCTTGGGCGGCGCGGCGGGCCCTTTTAGCAAGTCGTGGGGAGGACCACCGGTGAGCCGGAGCAGAAGCTTTGCTTTTGGGTCCAATGGTTTTCAAAAGGAAAGTTTAGAATGTAGGCGGGTGAACAAATATGGAAGCAGCAACGCTATTTATAGAAGGAAGCTTGCCTTGAAAATGACAGTCGACAGTTGCACTCTAGTGAACGTAGTTAAGGTAATGTGATGGTGTCAGAAGCTCGCTGTCCAAGAGAAGATAAGGATCGCAGGTAGTTAATGCGCCATACTTGACTAATGACAAGACATGCATGGAGAAGATTGAGCCAAAGGTGGAAGCTCGGGATGGAACGAGTGACAGCTACGAACAAAGAAAGCTCGAGACCCATCCAGTTGCAAGTACTTTTCCGAGTCGTGCTTTGCGTAACTCGAGAAAGTGAGGGACTGAGGGGGGGGGGGAGGAGTAAAAACTTTCTCTAAGTGAGGCGAAGTGGAAGTGTTAAGGTATGAGGAGGATGGATCGATGATAGAGGCTGAGTTATCGGTATTTTTCCGAGTCGTACTTTGCGTGGCTAGGGAAAGTGGAAGGCTACGGAGTAAAATTTCCTCTAAAGGAGTGGAAGCAAACACATTTCCCCAAGCCGTACTTTGTGTGGCTAGGGAAAATGAGGGACTAGATGATGGGGGATAGACTAAGGCTCGGTACTAGAAGCTCGGCATAAACAAAAGGGATGACTAATGAAGAAGGAAAGAGGAATGGAAAAGCCGAGCTTGAAGTACTCGGAGGAAGGTAGTACCATGATACGGTGCAGGTCAGTCAATGATGAGTCGGTTGACCGAGGGTTTGTTATAGAGGTGACAAGGCAACTGAAGATCTTAGACTGAGAGTGATTAAATAATGCTATTGAAACAGTTAATTACCATGGAAGAAGGGACATAGACTAAAGGAAAGGAGTCGGCCCGGACCGACCTAGGGGCCGTGGCTGAGGTAAATAAGGTGGTGTGAGAAAGGCGGTTACAAGAGTTTCCTAAAAGAGTCAGGCGGTGGAAGGCAAGAGATACGGAAGTAAGATCGAGATAGATTATGAGAAATCTCTCTTAGCTTGTATAAATAGGGGTGTGAGGCCTTGAAAGAAGGATAAGTGATTATCTGTACTCACAAGCAATTCATAACACAAAGAGGGCTAAGAAATCACTCTAATTTCTGATCAAGTGTTAGTCGATTTTTCGGTGGTGTTAGCCTGCCGTTCGACCATCCGTGATTGATAAAACCAACAACTGTACATATTTATATTTTTTTTAGTACTACTAACTCTATTACAATGTACGTATTTATATTTCAATAGGGGGATAGGGTTGTGTATGTTCTCTCAATTATAATAGTGTTGCCAAAGACCTTGTGGTCTAGTGGCACCCGATGTCCCGAAAAACACTCTCACATGGATTATGGGAGTGAGTTCGAGCCTCAGTGGAGGCAACTCTTGACTCTTTGTGCTTCAGTAGGTTGAGATACTTTCTCTATCTTTCAACACCAAGAATGTAACCTCGTATGGTTGTAACTATTACCACGCACTGTGCCACGTTCTCTATCTTTCAACACCAAGAATGTAACCTCGTATGGTTGTAACTATTACCACGCACTGCAGTGCCACGTTCTCTATCTTTCAACACCAAGAATGTAACCTCGTATGGTTGTAACTATTACCACTGACCACGTTCTCTATCTTTCAACACCAAGATTCTTGTTCCGGTTGGCCACTTGAAATGGTCCACATACACAGTTGCGTGGACCACGGTCTAAAAATATATAAAAGGGTCACACTTGTGTGAGACCGTCTCACGGATCCTTATTCGTGAGACGGGTCGGGTCGGGTCGAAACATCATGCAAATCTCATACTTATATGCGCAAATGTCACACTTATATGCTCAAATATAATACTAATCATGAATACAATTTTTGTTACTTATAAGAGAAAAAGTATTACATTATCATAATAAGTAATGTTGACAAGTGCCTCTTACTTATAAGTGCAAATATAATACTTTTGAGGAAAAATGTAATACTTTTAAATCGAAATGTAAAAGTATTGTATTTTCCCTTAAAAGTATTACATTTACCCTTATAAGAAACAAAAATTTTATTCCTGATTAGTATTACATTTGAGCATATAAGTATAACATTTGTGCGTATAAGTATTACATTTTCATATTGACCTGATCCGTCTCACGGTGAGACGGTCTCACACAAGTATAGTATTTGCCTACATAAAATACATTATTTTAACTCATAAAATATATTATTCTAATACATAACAGTACATTATTCTAACTCATAAAATATATTATCTTACTCCAAAAATTTCATTATTCTAACACATCAAGTACATTATACATTATTCTAACTCATAAAATGCATTATTCTAACACATAAAGTACATTATTCTAACTCATAACATACATTATCTTATCTCGGAAATTTATTATTCTAACTCATTTAAAGTACATTATTCTAACACATAAAATACATCATTTTAACTTATACAATAAAATATTTTGCTCCAAGATGTTCATTATTCTAACACGTATGCAGAATAATGAATTTTTTTTAACATCAAAACGATATCATTTTGGACTACGGTACACTACGTAGATAATTTGCCACTTGAGTGTATGCCATGTGTCTAGAACAAGTCCATCTCTCTTGTCCATTCTTATAATTGATTTGAATTATCTATTAGACCCACTAAAATGAACTTTGATGGACCTCGTTGTTAGGTTGGGTTTTCTATAACTCCAAATGTAGAGAAAAAAAATTCAAGCAAGTGTCAACATCCAATTGCCGGTTGCTTTGTTAGGGCCAGCTGGCATTAGAATGTAATTATTTCAGAAAGAACGAATTGTAGTTTCTTACCTTAAAAAAATGCAGTTTTTTTTTTTTTATAGTATTATTGACTCTGTTACAATTTAATATTTGTTCATAACTACTTTTTCAACAAAATGAAGTGCAAAAAAAGCCATATCACCTACCCTGAGACTCGAACCTACCTCATCCCATGTGCCACTAGGCTATAAAATCTTTAGCTATACATACTATTTGCAAATTTCGTAATCTTTTGGCTATTCACATGCATTAGTTATAACATGTGAAATGAGTTAAATGCAGGACAATTTAGTCAAATTAGTCATCCATCAATTAATTCAATAATTATAAGGTTCCAAATTCAATTTATTGTAAGAGTTATCTATCGACCCTAGCTACATGTAGCAAATAACTAATATTCTTTTATTATTTTGCTTGCATCCTTTTTTTTTTTTTTTTTGATAAAAGTTTACATATTACTTAATGATACTAAACTATCATTCCACAAATAATTTGCGTTCGGCATATATATAAGCACATAGCATTATTATTCATCAGCCCACTGCATGTATTATGGCAAATTATTGTGTGAACATACCACAAGTACACTTCAAAACGACATCGTTGCATTTTATGAGTTAGAATAATGTACATTATGTATTAAAATATATAATGTACATTATGTGTTAGAATAACGTACTTTATGTGTTAGAATAATAAAATTTCTGAAGTAAGATAATGTAATTTTAAACGGTGGTGCACACAGTGAGTGATTCGACGCAATAACTATCCATGTATTATTGCCACGCTCATAGAAATTAAGTAATCTTTAATGATTTGAAGTCGACAAATTTTTCACTATGAAGCTAATTAAGTATCAATTGCGTTGTTCTCAAAAAAAAAAAAAAAGTATCAATTGTGTTTTGTCTTTTTCATGGAATAAGTTTATCCTTAGCTGTTGTCTTTGGTTAGCACTTATTAATTCTTGGCAGAGTGTCATTGGACTCTGGAAAAAAATATTATAAATATCTTTATTTGAGGAAATATAATTAATCAATTCACTAATAACAATTACTCCGTAATAAATAAACTGTTCATCCAAAAAAATATTAATACTGTTTTGCATCATATCTCATCTAAGAAAAACTTCAACAAATAAAATACGAATAAAACTAGGACTAGAATATAATCTAGTTAAAACTTAAGACATTAACCGATCAGATGCCATAGTTTTTAATTAAATAAAATTACATATTTAATATAAATATTTGGTCCAATAATATTTCATATATATATAAATTTTCATGTGAAAAAAATGCTACTATTTGCCTAACAGGGATTAACAATACATATCTTTTATTGTATACAAGAGGAATTAAAATGCCCCATGTGTGTTAGAAAATAAATATAATAAATAAGTGTTATCAAAATATATAAAAATAAAAAATGTGCAATATATACAATTTTCATGTTAAGTTTTTAATTAAGACAAATTGATATCAAAGTTAAACTCATGAAAAAAGATTGTGAGTTCAAATTTATGGGTACTCATGTATGATAGGAAATGTATATGGGTACTCTATAAGACTTTTTTTTTTAAACAATACAACGGAAAATGAACCAAATAACAGTTACATAAATAAGGTAATATCACATTAGCGTAAAGGTGTAAATGAGTTAAACTAATTGTACACTATTCGATCTCAATTCGATTTAATTCTCCTTTTTTGAAAAACAACCTCAGAAAGCATATATTAAACCAAATGAGCAATATAAGAAGGAGGAGAAGAGACCCACTCCCCAAAGACAGAGAAAGAACCAGTCGCCCAAGCTAACTCATGAGCTACATGTTTCGATGACCTTTTGACATAGCAAATCCAAACGTTCCCAATGTCCTGAGCAGCCAAACGACATTGCTTAATAATCAAATTAAACCAACATGCGAATAGTCAAGTTTAAAAGAATTAAAACTATTACAAAAATTAAGGCAATTGGACTCCACAATATACGCAGTCCCAGGGTGATTCTTGATCCACGGTAAAGCTTCTTTCACTCCAATAGCTTCAGCAAGATAGGGATCCTTTATGCCCGGGAGATGAACACAGAAAGCAGCAATAAAAAAAACCCAATTGAACTCTCATTGTTTTCAAAGGGAAGCGGAATTTGTCACTTTCACCCACCACTTTATGTTGCCCATAGTTGATTGAGTAACCGGCTCAAACTAAGAATGCGAATAGTACTAATTACGTATCTATACATTATTAAATAACAATGTAACAAATTAATTATCTATAAGGGAATATATTGTGTTGTATATTATTCCCTTAAGCTCATAGCGCTCCCCGGTGAAACAGATTGCAGTATTTGAACCTCGAACAAATATAATGAAAATAGAGTAGAGAGAGAGAGAGAGAGAGAGAGAGAGAAGGCATAATAATCTGAATAAGTAAAGTTAATACCATATGGGGTCCTCTGAGTATAGTGGTTTTGCCGCGTTTAGCCCTAAACTTTCAAACTGACCACCTTCGACTTTCAAATTGTTACCATCTGTAGTCTAAGCTAACCACACATGATCCTTCAACTTTCAAAATTTAACCAGCGCAGTCTTCCTAGAAAGACCATGGGTGGTTAAGTTGGACCACGTGTGCTTAAAATTTGAAAGTTGAAAAACCACGGGTGGTCAATTTGAAGGTTTAGGACTAAACGTGGCAAAACCACTATAATCTGAGGACCTTGGACGGTATTAATTAATCTGAATAACTTTTATTCCTAATATTACTAACCTTTGTTCAAATGATACAACATATATAATGAACAATTGTAACTGAAAAATAATAATGGTGATAATAGTGCTATGACCATGACCGTTATATATTGAATACCCATAACATCCATAATAATATATTTATAACACTCTCCCTTGGACATTATCTTACCATAACCATGCCTCGTTAAAAACTCGCTAGAAATACCGTGTGGAAAAACGTAGATGAGAAAAAAATACATGATAAATGGATAATACATGTGCTGCTTTGGTTGCCTCATAAAAACCTTACCCTAAGAAAACCTTATGGAAAAAAAAACTTAGTTAAGGGAAAAAGAGTAAAACCGTAAACCTTCAAGGTTTAATCTTTAGGATAAAGCAAGCCAGATTAATATTGATGAAGAGATAGCTGCACAAGTTCAAGCTGAAGAAGGGCTTGATAAAGAGGAGGATGAGCTGGCCAGAGAATATGTTCGAGTGCAGCAGTGGATTGAATGGAGATCTGGAAGTCTAGATAACATCTTAACCTAACTAGACTACATGAGGCCAGAAGAATAATTTGCCTGGTATCCCCAAAATCCATATGCCAGATTTACAAGATCTCTTAGACGAAGTCCTCGCCACCAAATTAATTGAGAAAGAGGCTGAAAATGGCAAGGTGATGAATATAATTGTGAGTGTAAATAAGGGTGTAAAATGTCGTTCCGCTGAGGATTGGGGCTATGACACGTATTGTGTGAATTATTAAATCCTAGGCACTGAAGTATTGGAATTCACTAGAATCCAAGTAAATTATGATTAAATATGGGAAATAAAAGGAATGCAAATAAAATAAGGGAAAAACTATATGATAAAAGAATGGGTCAGATTAGGGATATTGCAATCTTGATGCTCTCTAACAATCTCAAAATTAGGGAAAAAATAATTAACCAAGGGATTTATTGGTAATGCACTCAAGAATTCAAGTTAGCTACTTTCATAATCAATAACAAGAATTAGGCTAAGATTGCCCCACTTTCATGATGCATCAATCATAACCTTAAACACAAAAGCATTATAAGCCCCCAAATTATCCCTATTCTCATAGTAGGAAAAATTGGGTTGAAATTGGTTAGGCTGAGTCTTTTACCCAACTTTCGTTGTGATGAAATCCTCTCCAAAGCAAATCAATAAAAGCTGCGCATCAATTATCAATAAGAGGAATTTATAATCCAATTCAAATATAAAACCCTGGGTTAATAAATTATCCCCTTATGCAATAATTATAAACCTAGCATCAAGAATAGCAATAGATCCCTAATCCAAACCCAAAAGCTAACTACTAATGCATCATAAAAGTAAACAAAGCAAAACTATAATAAATCACCATAAACATTGCAAGAAATCTGAGAAGAAAGTAAATAAAGGAATAAGAGAACTTTACTGATGAAGAACAAATCCAACTTCAATCCGAGATTCCAAGCTTGAAATTAAATAATATAATGTAAAACTAATCTAAACAATGCTAGGGAAATATAAAGAAAAGGGGAAAAATAAACTAAAACTAACTAGGGTTCGGAACTCCATAAATTGTAGAGAATATGTAGAATATATAGGAGATAGATGGGCCTTGGGCCCATGAGGCAAGTTCCAATTCGTTTCCAATTCTTATTCTTGTTTCCTTTCCTTCCTTAGGTATTTTCCTTTTCTTCCAAAACTTGTCCAAAATGTTCCAAAATTCTTCCTTTGCTGCTCCTTGTAGATAATTCAACCCTTGGGACAATATAACACACAAACAATTCTCAATTTCATTAGGATAAAGAAAATAAGCATCAAAACAACTAAAATAAGGGGTGAATTATTGTACAAAATAGTAGATATCATCTCCCCCACACTAGAACTTTTGCTTGTCCTCAAGCAATTACCAAAGACAATCCACCTTCCGAGCAATGCAACTGTTACACTTCCTCCCTGCACAACCAAACATACCACCAACCAACTCATACAACCTAACATGCTTCAAGGATCATCTCAGAATCACAAGTGAGTTCCCCTCTCAGGCCAATAACCGGGCACCAAAATTAAGGTAGATTAGGTCATTGTATGCACATGTACTCAGTTGAGATTATGCAGAACTTGGCTAAAGATGAGATCCCATTGACCTGCCCTTCATACTCCCATAGATCAACTCTAAAACTGCATGCTAAGATCAAGTAGGTCTTTATTCGGCTTGTAATGGGGCTAAGGGTGAGTGGCTAAGCAAAGAAGGGGTATGGAACATAAACAAATGAGAGAATTTCACATCTATTCACAACTTAATCTAGAAGAGATACTACAAGTATGGACAATGGAGCAAACTACGATTGAGAATACAAGAACACTCTAAAACAGTGGGGTTGGACACAACTTTCAAGAAAGATAGAACAATTGCACTTTTATTCATATTTTTTTTTCTTTTCTTTCACAAACTTTTCATCACTTCCAAACTTTTTCTCAAACAATAATTTTTTTCTTTTCTTTTCTTTCAATCTTTTTTTTCGGTTTTTTTTTTCTTTTCTACCAACCAACAACTTTCTTTTCTTCAAGGCAACCAACTGATTCCATTCACCAAACCCCCACACTAGGACAAAGATAACAAGAGTAGTTCTAACATAAATAAGCTCCAAAAGAAAATCTCTTCTAAATTAAAGAACAAATGCTACATTCTCTCTATGGGTGGATGGAAATATATGGCTAAACGCTAGGGGTTAAATAATAGGGGTAAACAAGAAAAACAATAACAAAGAACGGGGTAAAGTGCTTAGCACTTATTAAACAAAAACGAGGCTCAAAGGGCGACAACTAGGGAAAACAATTGTAAAAAGGGTAGGTTTAAAGGCTTGCGCTAACAACAATGGCCTAAATCACTTCAAAGCATGCAAATTATAGACTTCACCATGAGAGCACTAAGACAAGCTATGACAAGACGAATATCACCGAAATTCCACATAAGCCTTCACTAGCAATGCATAACACACAGGGGAAACATTTAGGTTAGAGGTTAACCCAACTATTGGCAAGAGACTGAATTAAACACAAGCTCAACCTTGAATCATCCCTGACAAGCTAGGCTGCACAAGTACCACCAAAACAAACCACCAACCAGCAGAGAGGAAAGTGGTCACAGCCACAAAGCAAAGAAAATAGAATATCCACAGTATTGCACATTGAGTCCTTCAAGCAAAGTTCACCAAAAAATTTATTTTCAAACCAGAAATAGCACCCCCCCCACACTAAAACCTGGACATCGTCCTCGATGGACAAACAATTAAGCACATTAGAGGGCATTCAAAGAATAAAATCAATAATGAAGCACAATTTCAACACTAATAGAGAGATAAATTAAAAGAGTTAGGAAATTGAACATTGAAGTCTTGATGCAATGAAGAAAAATGGAAGAAAAAACTTTAGAACCTGAGGAAGACAATAATGGTGCACACAAGGAAATGGGGAAAAAATGTAATTTTTTTTTTTTTTTGCTGTTGGGGTCATGGCCGTGATGGTGGCCGTGACCCCGAGCTCTCTATATGCGAAAACGTACTGGAACCTGCGGAAAAGGTCACGGGCGGGGTCATGGCCGTGAGGGCGGCTGTGACCCCGAGCTCTCTATATGTAAAAAGTCCGTTTTTTCGAGTCAAATGCCTGTTTTCACCTGTAGATCAATCCAAAACATCCCTAAATCACTCCAACACCTAAACACATCATAAACACTCAATTTCCAAACATTCCCCACTCTCTTAGAAGTAAAATAAATAAATTCTCACTCAAATATTCCCTTGACAAACCTTTTGAAAACCAAATAAAGACTAAAATCTAAAATCTAACTAAAGCAAATAAAGTAAATGCAATAAAATAAAATGCAAGAAAGTAAAGGATAAGATGGGGTGCCTCCCATGAAGCGCTAAGTTTAATGTCGCTAGCTCGACTCAACCTCTCAAGATTAACCATCATTGGATTGGAGAAAGAACATCTCATCTTTCCTAGCAAATTTCTCTTCAAGATAGTGCCTCAAATGGTGGCCATCAACAAATTTCTTTATGCACAAGTCCACCACTTCAAAGCTCAAGCATTGTCCCTCCATGAACTCAAAATTCAAGCATACCCTTTCATCAAATTCATTCGTATTTTCCCATTGATTTTTCTTTTCTTGAGCAAGTAAGGAAAACCTTGGGTCTTCTTTATGCACTAAAATGAAATCCTTGGACATGAAAATTGGCCAATGGGGGCCTCCACATTCAAAAACATTGGCACCTCCCGGTTCCCAAGTTAGTCTAAAGTTCTCACCCAAGGGAGTATCATCAAATGAAAGACATACCTCGTTTGTGCCACCAATTTCATCAACTATATCATTCTTGAGCACTTTTTCACTTGGACCATCTTTAAGTTGTTCTTTATCACAATTCCCTTACAACTCCACACTGTCTTCCCAATTTAAAGTTTCCATTTCAATTCCCCCATTCACTTTCTCACCATCATCATCTTTATCCTCACTCTCCTCTTCATCACCACCTTCACTTGGCGTGAACAACTCATGTATAACATCTTCATAAGGACTTGAATTTTGAATGGGTTCTTGAGTTGTCAAGCATTTTCCTTGAGCCTTAAAATCTTCCAATTGAGCCTTATTATCTTCCAATTGAGCTTGTAACATGTTCATTTGAATGATTATGTTATTCATCATGGACCTCGTCTCCTCATCAATATGTTGGCTTGCTTGTGGAGGTTCTTGATAGAATGGCTCTTGAGGTTCCCATTGATCATTGACATATTCTTCCTCACTTGGTCTCATGGGATATCCACCATCCTTAATGTCATCATCAGGTACAATAGTGACTCCCCAACGCCTAGCCAATGCTAAGGTTTCCTCATCTAATTCATACCTCCCAACACTTGGTGAATGAGTGTGATGATCATATGAAAGTTGAGTGTTTTGGGGGTATGGTGTGTAATGAATGGGTGAGGGGTATGGATTTAGAGAGTAATGTTGTGGTGGGTAAGGATATTGTGGTGGATTGAAATCTTGTGAAGGTTGTGGGTAAGGATTTTGGTAGTTTGGAGTGTATTGAGAGTATGAGTTTTGGGGGTGGAATGGTGGTGGATGAAAATTTTGGGATTGAACATCATAGTAATGGGTAGGAGGTGGGGCTTGAGTTATGCAAAGATTTTCATATCCATCATGTTGGTCGCCCTCATAAGTTTGACAATCATAGTATCCTCCTTGATCCATCATGGGAATCCCTTTCAATCAAATCAAAAGATATAGACTTGCAGGCACATTAGCAAAAAAATTTTTTTTTTTAGTGATTAAATAAAATAAAATAAAAACTTGATCTCCTAAGAATTCACTAACTTTAATGCTAGAAACAAAACAATAACACAATACAATCAAATAAACCAATCCCCGGCAACGGCGCCAAAATGTGATGAGTATAATTGTGAGTGTAAATAAGGCTGTAAAATGTCGTCCCGCTGAGGATTGGGGCTATGGCACGTATTGTGTGAATTATTAAATTCTAGGCACTGAAGTATTGGAATTCACTAGAATCCAAGTAAATTATGATTAAATATGGGAAATAAAAGGAATGCAAATAAAATAAGGGAAAAACTATATGATAAAAGAATGGGTCAGATTAGGGATATTGCAATCTTGATGCTCTCTAACAATCTCAAAATTAGGGGAAAAATAATTAACCAAGAGATTTATTGGTAATGCACTCAAGAATTCAAGTTAGCTACTTTCATAATCAATAACAGGAATAAGGCTAAGATTGCTCCACTTTCATGATGCATCAATCATAACCTTAAACACAAAAGCATTATAAGCCCCCAAATTACCCCTATTCTCATAGTAGGAAAAATTGGGTTGAAATTGGTTAGGCTGAGTCTTTCACCCAACTTTCGTTGTGATGAAATCTTCTCCAAAGCAAATCAATAAAAGCTGTGCATCAATTATCAATAAGAGGAATTTATAATCCAATTAAAATATAACACCCTGAGTTAATAAATTATCCCCTTATGCAATAATTATAAACCTAGCATCAAGAATAGCAATAGAACCCTATTCCAAACCCAAAAGCTAGCTACTAATGCATCATAAAAGTAAACAAAGCAAAACTATAATAAATCACCATAAACATTGCAAGAAATTTGAGAAGAAAGTAAATAAAGGAATAAGAGAACTTTACTGATGAAGAACAAATCCAACTTCAATCCGAGATTCAAAGCTTGAAATTAAATAATCTAATGTAAAACTAATCTAAACTATGCTAGGGAAATATAAAGAGAAGGGGAAAAATAAACTAAAACTAACTAGGGTTCGGAACTCCATAAATTGTAGAGAATATGTAGAATATATAGGAGATAGATGGGCCTTGGGCCCATAAGGAAACTTCCAATTCTTATTCTTGTTTCCTTTCCTTCATTAGATAGTTTCCTTTTCTTCCAAAACTTGTCCAAAATGTTCCAAAATTCTTCCTTTGCTGCTCCTTGTAGATAATTCAACCCTTGGGACAATATAACACACAAACAATTCTCAATTTCATTAGGATAAAGAAAATAAGCATAAAAACAACTAAAATAAGGGGTGAATTATTGTACAAAATAGTAGATATCACAAGGGTAAAGCAGTGTCTGAAGATCGATGAACCAGTTGCTGATCTCGAGAAATGGAAATGGAATTTCGAAGAGCTTCAAAGCGTGCTACAAAATCTCCAGCCTAAGTGGTAATGCAGCGAGAGGTGGTCCAGAGGAGTCCACGAGAGGTGAGTCTGAGACCTCTGTAGGAGATGAAGCACAACAGGTTCCAGAGGGTGCTATTCTTCTATTGCCTCCACCACCACCACCTCCTCTAGCTCTAATCAATGATGAAGATGAAGCTCAAATGGCTCCAAAAGGTGTAATTCCACTGCTCAAGCGGTCAAACGGGCGTTGAGTTATTTAAAGGGAACTGTGTTTCATGCGTTGCTTCTTCGTCGTAACACTCGATTACATCTCGTG
Source organism: Ipomoea batatas (assembly GCA_002525835.2). Classification (NCBI taxonomy): domain Eukaryota; kingdom Viridiplantae; phylum Streptophyta; class Magnoliopsida; order Solanales; family Convolvulaceae; genus Ipomoea; species Ipomoea batatas. The sequence goes on along the minus strand of CM008337.1, from coordinate 1,411,338 downwards.
GCTTTCTCAGATTCAGATTGGGGTGGTGTTCGTAATGGTGGCCAATCTATAACTTGTTATGTTTTATATTTAGGGTCCAACATAATTTCTTTGAGCTCAGTTCGACAGAAGGCAGTAACTCGTTCTTCAATAGAGGTAGAATATCGCCCCTTAGCGAATGCGGCGGTTGAGGTTATTTGGGTACACAATTTATTATAGGATATAGGGGTTGTTCTTCCTCATTCTCCACTGTTGCATTGTGACAATTTGAGTGTTATATACGTCTGTCAGAACCCGGTGTATCATTCAAGAATTAAGCATCTCGCTTTGGGCTACGTGTTTGTTCGGGATCATATTGTAAATGGCACACTGTGTGTGCAGCATGTTCCGAATACTTCACAAATTGCTGATATTCTCATAAAGGGGTTGGGAACACGTTCATTTGAGCATTTTCGGTCCAAGATGGGAGTCTCTGATGGTTCCTCCATTTTGCGGAGGCATAGTAAGGTAAAGTAGTATTACTGGTTATTATTGTTTATTCTTCTTGTATTTAAATTCTTAGGCTCACCTTATTATTCTCTTCTATTAGTTTGCACATAGATAACTAATTGTTACCACACTTCTTCCTGTATATAAAGGGTTGTGATATATGAATAGAATCATCAGTTTTCCACTTCTTTTATATTTTAACAATTATTTCCTAAATTGAATAAGTTTTTTGTAAATTCTCCTTAAATTGAAAAATAATAATTGTACTTTTACTTTTTAGCATGTAATAACATCACTTATATGATAAATTTTCAATGGATGAAAAAAATGAAAAAGAATTAAAAAAAAATATGACTCACTGTTTTTTTTTAAATCAACCCGTATATGTCACACTAGTAAAATTTTTGTAAAATAAAAAAATTCAACGTAAGTCACATCATGCTACATGTTAACATAATTCATGCTACATTAGTTGTAAACTACCGAATAGGTATTATTATGGTATAATTTCACATATTTTGTTGGTTTAAAAGACCTTATTAGATTTTTTTAAATTTTTTTCCAATTAGAGACTTAATTGCACGATTTATTCGACTTAAGAGCTAACTTAACACTTTTTTTTTTCAAATAAGTTATTTTTTTAATCTCTCATCTATTTGGATTGAATTAACACATAATGTTAGAAAAATAATTTATACTTGGCGTAGGATTTTATTCAGATTATGAAATAAGGGTCTAGCTATTTAGCCCAACAGTTATTACGTGGACTGTGGTCCACACAGTTGTAATTTTTTTTCACGCTACAGACTGTAACATACATTTTTATAACTCATAATGTACATTATTCTAAAGTATAATGTACATTATTCTAACTCATAAAGTATATTATTCTAACTAATAAAATACATTATCTTGCCTCAAAAGTTTCATTATGCAACATATATACTTCACAAGATCGTTTTGGACTATGATCCACACAATAATTTTCCCTATTTAGCCGGAGATGGTGTACACATCTCTATAGAAATTAAATAAACGATTGATCCAAAATTTTTAAATACATTTTCATTATGGTTTTTTTAGTACTATTGACTATGTTACAATGTAGTATCTATCCATATATATACTTTCTCAACCTATTGAAGTACAAAGAGTCAATGTCGACTGAATGGAATGGAAGTTTGTCAGACATATGATGACTATACTTGAGTTCCCTAAACAATGGATCGATCTAGTAATGCTTTGTGTAAGCAGAGTCATATACAAATTGTTCGTCAATGCATTGGTAACCTGACAGACTTGATTATTCCTACCTGTGGACTAAGATAAGGTGATCAATGCTAAGGGTCTCTCCATGTTACTCCACGCGGCAGAAGACACGGGTAACATCAATGGGATACGTGTTGCTAGGAATGCCCTTTCTATTACCCTTTTTTTTTTTTTTTTTTTTTTTTTT
>CM008337.1:1379359-1402542 GCA_002525835.2 Ipomoea batatas | reverse complement strand
AGACTCAGATGTGACCAAAACTTCTAACGAGAGTGTGGAAGATGCTTTTTAAGTATTCTGCAGCCAAAAGGAGGACTCAAGGCCAAAAACTGAGCAGAAAACGAAGAAACCGTGAAGCAGGAGCCTCCCACGCAGCCTCACACGCGTGTGGAGGGGCGTGGAAACATTCCAGTAACTCCCCACGACCTCCACACGCGTAGCGATAGTCGAAGCTTCAAGGCTCGACGCGTCAAGAGTGTGCCGTAGAATTTCTGAGAAAATCCTTAAGGGGTCGACGCGTCGAGAGCCCTGATCCTAACCTAAAATTCTGCTGCGGGACAAATTACTATGTTGCCCATATTTTGTTTCCCCTATATAAGGCTCTTTATTTCAGACCTTTGGGGGCATTAGGTAGTAGTTAGGTAGCTTAGGTAGGGGAGGAGACTCCCAATAATTTAGATCTAATTTTCCTTTCCAAATTCTTCCCCTTTGGGGAAGAAAACATTCCTCCTTAGAATGGATTTAGGATTTGAAGATGAAGATGTAGATCCAAGAACTCTTTAGGTATAATTTCTCTTCTATTAATATAAAGTTTACTCTTTTATATTCTTGCATTGTTTATATTGCTTCTATTTGTGTTTATTATGGTAGAGTAGAGTAGTTGGGTGTGTGTGCCCTTGTTGATCTATGGATTGATGCTTATAATTTGATAATATGATCTTGTTATTGTGGGAGTATGATTGATGAATGTATGGATGATGTTGTTCAATCTTTGCTTCTATTTCCGGCCGGGATAAGTAGTAAACCGAGTGGAAGTGAGAGAGTGCACGATAGCGGCCTTTCACGAGCCCAACTCATCTATATCTCCGCTCTTAATCCGAAAGGATGGGATCCGAGAGGAGTGGTAGGCTAGGTGTTCGATGAAATGCCTCAACCGAATGAGGATTGAGAGTTTGAGTGTGACGCCACTCAATACAAAGACCGTGACTCCCTAGATCAATCCCGAAACCCAATTCCAAGCTACCTACGATAATCAATCCCTTAGCTTAACTTTGGCATGCATCCCTTCCTTTTATCTTTTGCATTTTCTATCTTCCCTTTACCCTTAAAAACCAACTATGAACAACACCTCTCCTCTAGATTCTTGTAACTCTTATCTATCAACCTCTTAAATGTCAACATAAATTCGGTTCCCATTAGCCATCCTTGAGAGACACGACACTCGGGGAGTCTTGACTCTTCGTTTTACCACTTCCACCCTTCACATTCACCACACTCACCATATACACAACATCAGTGCTTCTGTTATGATTTTTTTCTAATAAGTAAACTATATGATTTTTTTCTAATAAATAAACTAAAATTACTAAAAATAGATAAATGTAAACAAGAGGTTAGGTAGATTAGTTGGTAGATGTGTGTTTGTGCTAAAAAAGGTGAGGGGTTCAATTTCAATATATATATAATTTTTTTATATTAATAATGAGATATGGAATTTATAATGTGTTTTCTATTTGAATTATTTTATCAAAACAATTATGTTTCATATTTTGTTATGAATATTTTTTGTAAAGTTATGATGTGTTTTATTTTTCGCCTATATCAAATAATATTTATCATTATATTTATAAAGAGATTTTTTAACCATTTCTTTTATTTTTATATTTTGCCCCTAGTGAAAGATATTTCTAGCTCCGTCCATGTCGCTATCCATAGAGGGAGTAGTGGTCCGACTCCTTTCTCTCACCTTTTTATAGGCTATAATTACCATTATTAAAATGTATTGATTTTGTTTAATACCTACATATCCATGGAAAAGCTAAATACAATGACATTTTTTTTATTAAGGTTTATTACATGTGCTTTTAAATTTTATTCAAACACTTTTATTTTATGACATGAATTATTTTCATCATATGGGTCCTAAGAAAAATGTCTACAGCAAGAATTGAAAGTGAATAAAATTTGGAAGTAGAACGTTAACAAAATAATTTCCTCTTCATTATATTCTTTGCTTATACCTAATGGTACAAGGGTGTGCTAGGCTATATTTTTGTAGCCTTTTCTTTGTGCCTTGTTATTTGCCTCATACCCAAAAAATAAAAAAGAAAATTAATTTTTTTTGAATACTTTTGACCATGTTACATGTAGTCCCAATACTTTTTCAACCTACTAAGACCAACAAGTTAATATCGTCCTAGACTCAAATCCATGACTTCCCATCAAGTTGCTTGATCACAAAGTCTTTGACAAAAACGAAAATTAATTTAATCAGTTATCTTATTTTGAATGCGCGATTGCTTCAAAAAATAGAATTTAAAGAAAAATATGTGAAGAGAAAGAGAGAAAGAGACGTGAAGCAAAATTAAAATACTATTAATACGACTTATTTGACGTCACTAAAACAATATAGATGTCATAATACTTTGATTTTAATTCAAAACTTATATCTACTTGATCATAGATGGATTCTAATTTTGGCAAATAGAAAGTACGAAGGGTAAAATATGCAAAAAGTATACAAGTAAGATGGGAAAATTTAGCTAAACAACCTAACATTATGATGGTAAGTAGGGTGACATCTTTTGCAATATACTCAGATTTTTTATTAGGATCAATAACGATAAAAAGAAAAAAAACGATGATAAATTTAATTAATTAACATTGTTGTAGGGCGATATCAAGTATGTAATATTCTGAATTTTTTTTTTTTTTTTAAATATACGGAGTAATTACTGAAGGTAATAGTGGTACCGGAATATATTTAGATAAGTAAATTTTAATGTTGCTATAATTTCAGTACAGAATGTTTTGCGTGTCCCCCTACTTGTTGCATGGGCTCAACTTTTATAATGTACAATGGTAACGAAAACCGAGCTTAAGGAACGAACCAGGCAAGATCGAAGCCCCGAAGGACCCAAGAAGACCACCACACGCGTGTGAGTGCGCGTGGCCACAATCCAGTAGCCTCCCACGCACGATCACACGCGTGTGAAGCGGCGTGGAGACTACAATGCGCGAATTTCCTTAAGGTTGCTTTTCGGAGACTATTTAACTCCCTTGATAGATTTTCAGATCGAGGAGGATTTTTCCATCTTAGAGAGTTCTTTTCTATTTTTCTGAGAACTACCTTTTCCATTTTTCCTTTCCGAATTTTGGGAAAGACTTTAGATAATTTAGGAGTAGTTTAGGTAATTTCCATTGTAGAAGACAACAAGCTTGGATTGAAGGATCACTTCACTCTAGGTGATTTCTATTACATTTCTAATCTATTTACTATTTTGTTCTTGGATTAAATTAGCTTTTGTCTTGAATTTCATATCATGAGTGGCTAGTTTAATCTAGGGATTTGGATTGTGAAGATATGTTGCTAGTGTGATGATCTTATATCTATTTTTGGATCTAAATGCTTAGATTGTTGGGTTATCTATTCTTGTCTACTGATTGTTGTTTTGATGATATCTTGTTTGGATTTGGCCAATCTAGATGAGAGATTGAGCTCTTGACTCTGTCATGTCTTTGATTAGAGTTAGGATTGAAGCTTTGTAGCAATCATAGATCCTATGGACTTCTTAAGAATAGTAGGATAGTGTGTAGCTTAAGTGTTTGATAAAATTCCTCTTAGAACTTTGGATTCTTGAAGGCATTCCTAAGTCCAAGAAGCCTTAGTACACAAAGGTGGAAAAGGACTAAGAACGCACACTCTTGAATAGCCAACATCTTTGTCTTGTTTATCCCTTACCTTAGACACACCAAGATGCAACATAGATGAGCACTATCCAATCCCTACCTCTTTACATAATTTCCAATATCTTTTACTTTACACCATTTTCACTCAAACCCAATCTCATGAACTCCTTTCGGTTTCAAATCAGCATTCACCACACTCGAATCCCTTGCATGACTCAATCACGTAAACACCCGAACACTTGACACACCTCCACGTCCTTCCTTCGAGACCGACACTCGGGGAGTCATTGACTTTCCGTTTTAACACACACATATCTTTTGACACCTCAACCCTACGCAAAACTATCAATGTCATTGTTCGAGCTACGGTTCTATGTATATCTGTTGGTATAGGATGGAGTTGGTTGGGCATTGTGTGCCTCCGTGAGTTGGGTATGGTATACCTCTGTGGTTGGGCTTGACGTCTCTGTGAATGGGGACCGCTGTGAATGGGCTTTGATGCCCTGTGAGTGGGCCTTTGCGCCTCTGTGATTGGGCTGATACGCCTCTGTGTTATGGTATTGTGGTATGTTGTCTATGTTATGGGTTGGAGGTTGTGGTTAATACTTATTCTATGATTCTTGGATTGTGTCACTTTAGAGGTGTGATGTGAGGATTGTTGGTTGGTTGGGTTTACTTGTGTTGTTCAGTTGAGCATGTGCATTCGTTTGAGTATCTTGTTATAGAACTGTTGTATTGTGGATTCATTCCTCGATATTGGATTCATTTGAGGTGTCATTGGTTTGTGATTCATTCAGCCTATTGTTCTTGAGTCATCTGGTATTTAAACAAAGAACAGTTTCGTTGGTGCATATATTCTATATGCGTGTGTAAAATCTATTTACAAAACTATGCTATACTATTGTATTTCTCACGAGTATAAGTGGTTAATTACTTAGCATTTCTTTGCTAATATTTTTAACTGTTTTCTAGGTATGGAGTAGATTATGCGCGTGAAAGCGCTAGCAGTAGATCTACTTCGCCTTTATGATTAGCTTAGTGTTTGTTGAGTTTATTCAGACATTTCAGGCCTGCGTGCCTTAGACTCTTATTCTGTATTGACTTGTCTAGACTTCGTTCCATTTGAGGATTTTGGGAGACTTATGATTGTTGTTACCTTAGCATCTAGGTATGGCTAGCCTAAATGTGGCATAGCACCCTATGTGGGTTAGGTTAAATGCTTTCGCATTTATATGATTTCCATTGAGATTTGATAGCTTTTGCTTTAAGTTTAATACATATCTCAGCCTGAAAGTGAGGGGTGTTACAAGTTCTATGTTTACCTGTTATTCTCATTCTATCAATCTGTTCTTAGGCATACATTGTTTTGAGTCTATTTTTCAATTTTTGGTTCATGTTTTTTTTTTTTTGTGTATATCAATAGCTTTATTCCAACAAATTCTATAACTAAGAATATTCAATCACAATTGTAGAATTAATTAACAATTGAGTAATTCCTTAAAATAAAAAAGTTAAACCTTCCCCATTTTAGTATACCATCCACTTTGAAGAATAATCTTATATTTATAGAACTCCTTCATTTAAAAATATCCATCCACTTTGGAGAAGAAACTATTTTTTTTTAATTACTTTTCATGTTTCTTCTAAATCAAAGAATCATATCTAATAGGGAATACACCCCAACATACATACCCTATTTCGCCCATAACCTAGTCGGATATGAATCACCTCAACGCGAGGATCATTTCCCTATCTGAACCGACCTAAAACACAGTACCAAATCGAACTGACCTACGGATTAAGCGCCTCGATGGCTTAATAAACCTACGGCTTAATTATTTTTGTGCTCGATCCCGACCTCAAAGGCAATGGCAGTTCTTAAACCGAGCCTGATAGCGAATGACTGGTTAGATATATTCTTATACGTGCACGCTTCTCCTTAGCTTTCGAGACCACCGAGTGCATGGAGGACACATGGCGCACATGCTGGCCTCCTGGCATGTGTCCCCTAATATTCCCTATAAATACCCCATTAAAGGGCTTGTTAGAAGGACTTTTGGCAAATTCTCACAGTATAATACTTACGAGCCTGGGAACCTTCGATCCCAGAGAGCTTACTCTTGAGGCCACTTAGATACATCATACTAGAAGATACGCAATCACATTTAAAACCTAACTACCCTGTTACCTACGAATATAAATACCTAGTGGAATTTACCACATTCATATCAACTTAAATCATAATCCATGATTTAAATTGAAATTTCTTTTAGACTAGCCAATTTCTATACTAGATAAACTAGTAAACTTTTTGGCTTGTCGGTATTTTAACACATTCTCAATATGAGAATTTTTGTGTTAAAGGCATTCATAAGTTTTATGAATTTCATGATGCATATCTCATGCATAACAGTTACTGCATGCCTTCATCAGAAATATCTTAGATTATTTTCAAGGCTTTCTTCCTTTATCATAAATAGAACATAATATTTCAAAGGTTTCTTGCCTTAATCAAAAATATATATAACATAATATTTCTTACAAAGATAAAAATATATATGTTCTAAAACAACCAAAATTATCATGCATGAAATTAAAAGTAATACCATTTTACAATCATGTAACTCTGTAACCATTTATAAGGTAACAGAAATATTGGCAACACCAAACTACACCAAATTTGACAATTTTAAAACACGTCAAGATCCAACACATTGCTTATGTGTATCTTGTAATCTATAGAATGACATATTGCAGGAGGTCATTACTATTTAAAAATCCTCTTACTGTCCATGCAACCGAAACTAAGTCTCAATAAATAGATATTTATATACATGCATAAACATATCATTGCATGTATCAAACTATGCAAAAACTCATAAGTATCATACGCATCTTTTAGACATGATACGAAGCTTAGATAGTAATTAAAATAAAACATACATTCATGTCCTATCGCCAACCGCCTCAACCACCACCAGACGCCACGTGCATGGACTCCTCGCATATTCCCCGTGGAAAAAGGGGGAGCACAACACGCATCCACACCCGGGCGCGACAGGCAACTGTGCCCTATTGCGCCCTACTCCTTGGTCGCCTTGGGTGACAGCATGACCAGTCGCCACCCGAGGCGACCTAGCCCCCTTTTGCACCGCCTTGCCTTTTAGCTTGCACCTCTTATTTTTTGGGCTTGTCTTGCACCACCTTGTCTCCTACCTTGCACCCCTCCGTTCTTGGGCTTATCCCCAAACCAAAAAATAAAATAAAAAGCCCAACTCCAATAACCCCATCAATTTGAATAAAATCATTCTTACACATCTCACTAATCATCTTGGCATAACTTGATACCACGTGATTTTAGGTGACGATGAAAACAAAATCTACACAACATGCACTTAAATCAACATGCATAATACATGCCACGACACCATGCAAAAATCTGCATGGTAATCTTCTTTTATACTACAAATGAGACCCAAACTATTTCTATCATTATTCTATCTCCAAATTTGAAATCTTATTCTGAAAATATTACCGTGATTGGAAACTGTTATTTTATGCGTGACATATTGTGTTCAAAACTTTCAAGGCAAGACCAATGACCACAAGATTGAGTATTAAAGACTTATAGATCGTTGGAAAAAGTGTTTGTATTATTTGAGGTAGGTATTGTGAAGTTGAAATATTATTTTAAGTTTAGAAGAAATTTTATTAAATGTTACCAAGTATTTAATATTTAGAAAATGAGGGGAAAGAAAAATCTCATGAATTAACTTTACCAAAAAATCTTGAGGGTAGAGAAGAATTAATCTTCTAACTTTAGGAAGATTTATGACAAGTTTTTTTTTTTGAATACTACTAACTCTATTACAATGCAGTATTCATAACTACTTTCTCAACCTATTGAAGCACAATGAGTTAGTATTGCCTCCACTAAGGCTCGAACCCACTACCTCCCAGGGTTTGATGTCACTAGACCACAAGGTCCTTGGCAAGTTAGAAGTGAAAAGTTAATTCTATAAAGTAAGATCCGAAAAGTAAGAACCAGAAAATTGAACCTAAAAGTTAGAAGAGTTAATTCACTCTTTGGTCCACTCTTCAGCTCATGCAAAGAGGATTCCTCACCTTGCGAATTGTTTATATATGCTGCTTACATTCATGATTTACAAATGTTATTGTTTGCACGTATATAACAGTGTCTATATTTTGTTTCTAAAATATGGCCATGTCTTAATGTGCAGTCGGTGCGGTCACACCATTAGTTAGGGAAGAAAGCACAAATAGTGCTAGGAAACGCACAACAAAGAAAGGCACCAAACGTGACCCTCATGCATTGGTCGGGATGGTGGCAATCCTACTTTTCACATATGCCTGGAGATTCCTGACAGATTATGTCAAGACCATGTGACTATACAATCTACTCAAGTTACATTTCCCTTGAACAATGGAGTCTCGCACCCCGGATAAGTTCTTCATGATCACACAAGACCGAGAGGACTAATTAACTTGAGCTGAGAACCTTACTATGCTGCTTGTGAAGGCCTCTTTCCCAACCTAGATTTGGTTTGGGACAATGTAGAGCTAGTTGGCTCTGCTCGGGAAATGAACCTAGCAACCTCTTGTTTGATAACTAATCGTATAATTATATATTCCAGTAAGGTATCATCCCTATCAAAAGGATAAAGTAAGATATTAGGATTTTGATTAATTAAGGGTAGAATAGTGTCATTTTTTGTAAAGTAATAAAGATTTTTAAAAAATGGGTTAAAAAGCCAAGAGCTTATTTTGAAACCCTACTTTGGGTAGCATATCAAAATAAGCTATTATTTTAAGTTCCTTATGTTTTACCAAATAGAGCTTATAACTTATTTGTAATTTAAAATAAGCTCTACCAAACAGAATAGCTTATAGGATAGCTTAAAGCTGAAAACTTAAAAACTAGTAGCTAGTAGCTTATTTTAAAAGACTATTTAGGTTATCGTTTCAAAATAAACTATTATTTTAAACTCTTTATGTTTTACCAAACAAAACCTATAGCTTATTTTAGCTTAAAATAAGTTATAGACTCTAAAATATGCTCTTTTGCCAAACACAATTCCAACCATTATCGCTAATGTTTTAAAATTCATAATTTGGTTATAAGTTTTTTTTTGACTTAATTAGTTTTATCTTTTGATTTATGGAAAAAATGAAAAATAGGTGAAGTTAACTATGTGACCATAACCGACAAAAGACCACAAGTAGGTAACCAGTCTAGGTTGCCCATAACTGAGTTTGGGCTCATAGATAGTTTTCATGGGGAGTTGAACTTGAAACTTTATTGTTATCAAGCCAATTGACTGGGGTTGCCTCGAAATAGTTTTATCCTGTTGGTCGTGGTTATTATTGTATTATATACACACACACGCGCAAGCACGCACGCAAGCACACACGTACGCACGCACGCGCGCGCGCACACACACACACACTTACTTACATGTCTACAAAAGGTGAAATACCTCTCCCCCCCTACACCCTGGCCTCAGAATATGGTGGATGGATAAATCACGTGACTTAGCGCCTGATTAGTTGGGTGTAACTTCCATACTGTCGTTGTCAAGTTTTAATCATGCGCCTTTGTTTACAATTTATCACATGAGAGTAGGTACCAATTGAACTATTTGTGAGGGTAAAAATACTGCTTATATGCGTATGAATTTAATATTGTTATGAGAATAAAAATAATAGTGGTACTTAATGGGAATCAAAACGGCTTGAAAAGGAAAGGAAGTACCAATTCCAATTTGATTGGATTGGTAAAAGTTCAAACACGCCACTCAGTCATTGAATTATTTTTTATTAGTATTATATTACTATTATTGCTAGTATTAATTTACTTTTCCCATTTGGCTTGCTTTATATTTGTAGCTTTTCAACAACCAACTAAAGTTGGATGTATCTAACTATTAGAATAAAGAATGATGCATTCTTTTTTATTTTTAATAATTAAATTAGTCAATTGAAATTTAAAAATGAAAAATAAAAATAGTAATTGGTGGAATATTGATAACTAGTCTAACTCAATTGGTTCATTTCAACAAGTATCAATATATGTCCAAGGCTTGACCAAGGCTAGTGCATGATATCTCACAAGTGTGAATTGTACTTATTGTATTTATCTTGGAGTTGTTGCTGCCGCATAATAGTGAAGAAGTCACATTGGTTTCAATAGCTTAATTATGTTGTCTGATGGCTCTTATAATCAGTGTTGCAAAAATCGCGCCTAGGCGCTAGGCGGCGCCCGGCCGCGTCGAGGAAGGCCGAAATTGGCCTCCTCCGCGGCCGGGCGCCTNGCAAGTGCATCGCACGGGAATTGAACAATTATTTGCTCGAATTCAAGCAATGAAAACATCAGAAAACATAATCGATCTAACAAATTTCATCAATTGCGCTATATTATATTCGATGTTATAATTTATATAATTTTATATCGATCCAAACATTCTTCAAATATTATAATAAATCTATTCCGTGCAACACCCGTGCAACGCACGTGCAAAAATACTAGTCGTAATATAAACAACAAGTATAATCTTTTATGCTCATAAAGATTAACACTATTTCCAAATTAAATACTTATTTTCCTTAGTGAAAATCAGGGTATCACACATTTCAACTTAAATCTAAATTAATAGCAACACATCAATATAAAATTTATAAACCATAATGTACAGAACACTTTAGCTTTTATACTACAATATATATATATATATATATATATCACATCTACAACATCGCTTCTCCAAATTTCTTAGGCGGGAACTTTACTTACACGATTTTGCTTTATTATAGTTAAGATCACTGTTGCAAAAATCCCCCGCGTAGGCACCGTCTAGGCACTAGGCGCCTCTAGATCGAGGCGAATTTCTCCCTAGGCGGCCGCCTAACTCGCCCAACTCGATAGAGTTAGCCGAGTTAACTTAACAAGTCGGCCTTTGTTAATTTTTTTTGTTTTATTTATATATATTTAAATTTATTTATTTATATAACTAAGAGAAGTAATATATATATATATATATATATATATATGTGTATATACATATATATATATAATATGACATACACACACATGCATTGTTTTTATTTTTATTTTTATAGGTCGCCGCCTAGGCACTAGGCGCTAGTCTACTGCCCGACTAGTGCCTAGCGCCTACTGCAACCATGGTTAAGATAACTTGAAATCCAAATAAGTGTGGACTCAATAACCTCAATTATAGAGATCTTCTAGATTTCTATCTTTACCTTTCGTCTTATAAGTTTATGTTTCTTACATTTATAAATAAAGATCTTTATGTATCATTGTAGGGAATATTTTAAATGTTTTTTTTTTAAATCTTTCCCTGTGTCTTGTCTCCCAAAACATTTTTTACGGATCGATCTTGGTCGCCACAGATTTCCCCGCACAAATTACAAATTATGCTCCGCGTAAAATCATTTTTTTGGGTAAGTCATGAAAGGATAAATATAGCCGGCCGGATTGCAATTGAAGATTTCCCAATTACGCAAATGTTAAACTAACCCGACCCGGGTTAATTAAGTAGTGTGCCACGCGAACCTACTCATAAAACATGTCATGTGAGCCTCTTCATAAAATTCGTCCACTCACATTATCTTTCAAAATCAGTGATTGATTCAAAAATTAAGGTTAAAATCACCCCAAGAAAAAACCCTTAAATAGATAATATGATATGTATTGGTATAAAAGACAAATATTTGATTTTGATACTCATTATATTGTTTGTTTACCTATTTTTGTTATGTTATTATTGAATTTATAATTCTTTCCTTTAATAATGATAGAAGTCATTATCATCTCATAACCAACTTTTGAACATTAGAATCAAAAAAGAAAGAAAAAAATATAAATATGTGTCATAGCTACTTTCTCAACCTACTGAAACACATAGAGTCAACAGTTGCATCCACTGAGGCTCGAACCTTCACTGAGGCTCAAACCCACTCCCAACATACATGTGGGAGTGTAAACTGAGACACCGGGTCCCAACATACATGTGGCATATAGATATAATTATTATTACCAAACAAAAGGACTATACTATTATTAGTATTGGTGTAAGTAACATAATTCTATATTAGTATTATTGATTATTTCCTTATAAATTACGTTATTTCCTTACCAATTATGTTTTATTAATTAATTAATTAATTAATTCATATAACTAGGAACAATTTTACAATACTTCATTTATTAATTCTTGTTCACTCATATTCCTAACTCTTAAAAATGAAAATTTTAGAAGATTGTACGAAATTCTCTTTCAAAAAAAAAAAGAAGATTGTACGAAATAATATCAAATATTAATTAAGCCAAAATAAAATAAATAAAAATATTTATTTATTATATTTATTCAACAAGAAATCAATGCCCAAAACAGATATTGGCTTCTAGGGTATACATGTCTAACAGGAAGAACCTCAAGTAGGTAAACCAGCCTAATTTGCTCATAGCTGACTCACCAATAATGTCAATATACAGCTTTCATGGAGAATTGAATTTGGAACCTTATCCAAAACATAAATACCTAATTCTAAGATAATGAACATTATATTTATGACAAAAATTTTCTATATTTCGCCTTCTTAAAATATAAGGAATAAGATCAGAGTATTTGTGTCAAAAAGGTAGAATATGATTCTCATATATGAATAATCATGAGTTCGATTCATGCCAACACTTTATCGATCTAGGCTATTGCGCGCACATGAACTTCTTAGTGCGGTTGTGGATTCTTGAGTGTATTTTAACATGTATTAACACTTGTACTTTGTGAGTTTGTGTTTTGTTCGGTTGTACCTTGAGGTTAATGTACAACCTCCGAAAAATAAAGTACAATCCATGAATGCATGGCATTTGGAAAGATTTCATAATGAATTATACGTATAAATGTGATGAATATAAGACATCGATCCATTGTGCCATACATAATTTTGTAGTTATGGTGAAGATATAAATTGGGTTTAGAGAATTCACACCAATGAATCATAGTTGGTTTTGGAATAGTGTAAAAGTAAAGATATGGTCTTAAACTGACGTGGTGTTGAGGTTTTTTTTGCAAAATGCATCCCTGCAATGCCATGGTTCATGTCAGAAACATTATATTTTATTTTCTTTTCTTTGCGTTTCGTCTTTTTCTTTGAAAGCCTTTTCCGCTTTTCGTTTCGTTTGTTTCGTTTCTTTTCTGTTCTGTTTTTTCACGGCCATTCTTTTTCTTTAATTTGTTTGTTTGTTTTATTATTATTTTTTTATAAAGTACCAAATTTAATATTTTTTTAATTAACTTTTGAATGATTTAATTATAATTAAAATTTAAAATAATTGAAATAAAAAGAGCAACAAAGAAATTTAATTTAAATATTTGTAATTATCCGTTTAATTAAATGTAGGTATGTTTTTTTAAATTAATTTTTATAATTATATATTTATAATTCAAATAAATAAAAAGATAATTAAAATATAGGATAGAAAATAGTAGGTCTACAAAAAATTGAAAAAGAACTTTAAACTAGTTTCAAGAATAATTTTTGTGATTAAATGAGATAGTCGATGATTATGAAATAGATGTTGAGATTGGAGAAAAAACCTCAACTCATTAGGAGGTGGCAACAAAAAAAACTTCCCAAAAAGTGCTGTGTTGAGCTGAGGCAGCCTTTTGCTGACTATAAATACACGCACGTAACTCCCTGCCTTTCTTCCTTGTACTCCATCCAATTTCTTCTCTTCTCTTCTGGACATAATATATATTTATGGTACGGGGTTTTCTTGAAATTCTAGCGATATTTATATATAATATATATGCTATTGCAGTCTTGCCTTTGGATCTGGATCCCCCCATGTTTTCACGCGCTATCTTCACCGATTTTCTTTCTCATTTGCTGTTGTTTGCAGTTGCATTGAATTGAAACGGAGGTTCGGAGGAAAGGGGAGTGGTAAAAATGGCTGCTTTGCAATCGGCACAGCCCCAGTTCATGACCAGCTCCGCCAATCGGAGCCTCTCCAATGAGCCACTCATTGATAACATTGAATACGACCAGATTGTCGTACCTGATGTCAGTCTTTCTCTCTGTCTTTCTGTCTATACGCAAAAACACACGGCGCTTACATTAGCAGTATAGGGAATAGGAAGTGGTTTATGTTGTTTCTCTTCATAAACTTGATAATTTCTTTAAAAAATTAAGCTTTATGCCATTCCGTGTGGATAATATTGGGTTTGGGTTTATGGTAGGGAAAATTTTGAGGCTAGCAGAATACTAGATTGGAAGGAAGCCCGGAGGGGGGGTGGGGTGGAGAGAACAGCTTTAATTTTTAAGAAACTCAATTTAATATTGATGTTTCCGTTCTATCATTTTCCTTAAATTTTATGGGAAGCAAATACTAGGAATGAACAGTTCTGATGTTAAATGAGTGTTACTTAACTACTATGAATTGTCTCTCTGGAAGTTCTCTTTTTGTCTGCNGGGGTGCGAACAGTGGCGGGGAAATTGGGGTTCTACAGATGTCATAGTGGTGGGTCTATACTCTATAACCCCTCACAAGTCACAAGGGCTTTGAAAAAGAATCTCTTGCCAAATAAGGAATAGGATCTTCCATGAGTGACTTTGTCCCATTTAGATTCCAATTGAAACTAAAAATAGGATATTATAACCATTGGCCTGGGGAATTAGCCAAGTGGATAGATAAGTTCCCTAACGGCCTTTCTGCCAGGGAAGCAAGGGTACCCCTCATCTTGAGGTTGAAACTGGTGGACTGTTAAAATCGATTTGCGGCGTACATGAGTTATAATGGTGTGGATTATAATGGTTTAATTAATCTTAGAATTTGGTAAATAAAATTTTGTTACCAATTAATATTTATTAATTTTTTGTCAATTAATTAATAATATTAGATTGTGCGAGAAAGTTGAAGCGAGGATTAGCAATTAATAGATATTAGTTAATTTCCATTTTACATGTTCTTACCAAATAAGCTTTGAACCTTAAAACCTTACCTTATGAACTCTAAGATCTCAACCATCAAACCATTACAACTTTCATGCCTTTATCTTTCTTCAATTAAAAATTAGTATAGTGATAAAACTATTTTATAGTATAAATATTTTGAAATTATTTTTATGTGGTAAAACTATTTTATGGTAAAAGAAAAAAAAATTTCTTTCTAAAAGTTTAAGAGCCTAATTGGTAAACCTACTCGTGGTCCTTTTAGGAAGTCTCGGGGTTATTTTACATTCGGGTTATTTTAAGAATTAGGACCGCGGGTGGTTATTTTTTAAAACTTAAGGGACCATTGGAGATCATTTTAAACTCGGAGAACTATAGCTGGTAAAATCCTAATACTTGAAAGACCATTAGAAGTATTAACTCATAAATTAATTATCCGTATGTCATTATATTGAACCGCAAAATAACAATTTTTGAATTATGTAATAAATAATTTTGTATCACAATTCATACACGAAAGAAATTAACCAAATACCACTATACATCTACTAAATTCAACTACCAAAACTAACAATAATTTTTTGTTCTATTGTGAGACCTATAGAACTTAATTAATGTAGATTAAGCCATTTTCACCCCCAAAAAATGTAGATTAAGCCATTTTCACCCCAAAAAAATGTAGATTAAGCCACCCAATCTAATGTATAATTATGGGTTAATTTCAATTGTGATTCTTTAAATATTATTTATGGGTTTAATTAAATTGAAGTCCTAGCTTTACTAAGTAAAATAAGTCGCAATTGAGTTATATTAATGAGTGTCAAATAATAGAGTAGCTCTGTTTAGTTATCCATATCATTATTCTATTTTCGAAATAAAAGTGATTAATGTATTAATAACCATCAAAGAACGGCAAAATACAAGGAGGAGGCCGGAGTAGATGACCAACTCCCGGGACCAGACTGATAACCAGACGCTCGAGCTAAAGCATAAGCAACCCAATTCGCTGATCTACAAACATAACTAATGGAAGCAATCTCGAAGGAGCTAATCATTTGAAAATCATTTGATTACAGCTAAGCATTTGAAAATCATTCAATTACAATTTACCAGTAAAAAAAGAAATAGCATAGTAACAAGCAATTGCCAAGAGTTAACATTCTCTTGCAATAGATTGAGCTACTATTAATACTAGAATAATGTTATTTTCTCCTAATATTCATCTCTTGACATTGTTATAAAATTTTGTATTTATTTAGTACCGTGAATTACCTTACCTCACCCAGAATTAAAAATAGTATCTACTTAGGTTATCGACACACTAGGCATAGGTGTGAATTGCAAGCTTTTACTTGTCCATTCCCACATCATTACTTTACAAAAAATTCTATTGCAAATATTAATTAAAAAATTTTAATTCTCATAAATCTGACACTATCACCATCACTGTTGCAAAAATCCCCGTCTAGACTGCCTAAGCACCCGTCTAGGCGCTAGGCACTCCTAGACCGAGGCGAATTGTTCCATAGGCGTCCGCCTAGGTGGCCGGCCGCCTAGGAGGCTGCCTAGCGACTAACTCGGCCGACTGGGCCGAGTTGGCGGCCGTCTAGGCCGAATTTGGCCGAGTTAACTCGCCCAACTCGGCAGACTTAGCCGAGTTAACTCGAGCGAGTCGACTTTGTTAATTTTATTATTATATTTATATATATTTAAATTTATTTATTTATATAAGTAAGAGAAGTAAGAGAGATATATATAATATAATATATGACATACACCCATAAACATGAATTAATTTTTTGTTTTTATAGGTCGCCACCTAGACCGCTTAAGCGCTAGGCGCTAGTCTACCTCCCAACTAGCGCCTAGCGCCTACTGCAACCATGATCACCATATTATTGTTATATTGTATTTTGCTAGTGAAATAGAATTACATAGATGTATAGAAAATAATAGCGAATTATAAATATAATAATAATATGATAGTAAGATGCACTTTTAAGAATGATATTATTTCAAAGATGCAGATAATCTAACATAAAATAAACTAATCAAAATTTACCATTAAGAAGGTAAAATTATAAGATAAAATAGCATGGGAATGTACTAACATTTTCATGAATTATAAGCAAGGTTGCAAAAATCGCTAGGCGCCCTCTCGGCGGGCGCCTAGGTTTTTTTTTTTTTGTTTTTTTGTTTTTTTGTTTTTATAAATTTAAAAAAAAATTTAAAAAAATATTTTATGTGTTAATAATTGTAAAGTGTTTAATATTGTAAGTCTTTACACTTTAATAGTTAAATATTTTTTTGATACAACTGACCCTATTACATTGTAGTATCTGTTCATCTATACTTTTCTCAACCTGTTGAAGCACAAAGAGTCTATTACATTGTAGTATCTTATTAAGTTATTAGTTATTATTTATTAATTATTAGTGCATTACTTATTAGTTTAATTTAGTTATTACTTATTATTTTATTAAGTTATTACTTATTATTAGACTATTAGAGTATTAGTTAATACATTATAACATTAATAGTTTAAATGTTTTAGATTTATAATTTTTTTAATTTAAAAAAAAAAAAACCAGCCAGCCGGCCAGGCGGGCTAGGCGGCCCAGNCCGGGTGGCGACTGGTCATGCTGTCACCCAAGGCGACCAAGGAGTAGGGCGCAATAGGGCACAGTCGCCTGTCCATGCGAGGATGCGTGTTGTGCTCCCCCTTTTTCCGCGGGGAATCTGCGAGGAGTCCATGCACGTGGCGTCTGGTGGTGGTTGAGGCGGTTGGCGATAGGACATGAATGTATGTTTTATTTTAATTACTATCTAAGCTTCGTAAAATGTCTAGAAGATGCGTATGATACTTTTGAGTTTTTGCATAGCTTGATACATACAATGATATGTTTATGCATGTATATAAATATCTATTTATTGAGACTTAGTTTCGGTTGCATGGACAGTAAGAGGATTTTTAAATAGTAATGACCTCCTGCAATATGTCATTCTATAGATTACAAGATACACATAAGTAATGTGTTGGATCTTGACGTGTTTTAAAATTGTCAAATTTGGTGTAGTTTGGTGTTGCCAATATTTCTGTTACCTTATAAATGGTTACAGAGTTACATGATTGTAAAATGGTATTACTTTTAATTTCATGCATGATAATTTTGGTTATTTTAGAACACATATATTTTTATCCTTGTAAAACCTTTAGAAATATTATGTTATATATATTTTTGATTAAGGCAAGAAACCTTTGAAATATTCTGTTCTATTTATGATAAAGGCAGAAAGCCTTGAAAATAATCTAAGATATTTCTGATGAAGGCATGCAGTAACTGTTATGCATGAGATATGCATCATGAAATTCATAAAACTTATGAATGCCTTTAACACAAAAATTCTCATATTGAGAATGTGTTAAAATACCGACAAGCTAAGCCAAAAAGTTTACTAGTTTATCTAGTATAGAAATTGGCTAGTCTAAAAGAAATTTCAATTTAAATCATGGATTATGATTTAAGTTGATATTAATGTGGTAAATTCCACTAGGTATTTATATTCGTAGGTAACAGGGTAGTTAGGTTTTAAATGTGATTGCGTATCTTCTAGTATGATGTATCTAAGTGGCCTCAAGAGTAAGCTCCCTGGGATCGAAGGTTCCCAATCCCAGGCTCGTAAGTATTATACTGTGAGAATTTGCCAAAAGTCCTTCTAACAAGCCCTTTAATGGGGGTATTTATAGGGAATATTAGGGGACACATGCCAGGAGGCCAGCATGTGCGCCACGTGTCCTCCATGCACTCGGTGGTCTCGAAAGCTAAGGAGAAGCGTGCATGTATAAGAATATATCTAACCGGTCATTCGCTATCGGGCTCGGTTTAAGAACTGCCGTTGCCTTTGAGGTCGGGATCGAGCACAAAAATAATTAAGCCGTAGGTTTATTAAGCCATCGAGGCGCTTAATCCGTAGGTCAGTTCGATCGATTTGGTACTGTGTTTTAGGTCGGTTCAGATAGGGAAATGATCCTCGCGTTGAGGTGATTCATATCCGACCAGGTTATGGGCGAAATAGGGTATGTATGCTGGGGTGTATTCCCTATTAGATATGATTCTTTGATTTAGAAGAATCATGAAAAGTAATTTAAAAAAATAATTTCTTCTCCAAAGTGGATGGATATTTTTAAATGAAGGAGTTCTATCAATATAAGATTATTCTTCAAAGTGGATGGTATACTAAAATGGGGAAGGTTTAATTTTTTTATTTTAAGGAATTACTCAATTGTTAATTAATTCTACAATTGTGATTGAAAGTTCTTGGTTATAGAATTTGTTGGAATAAAGCTATTGATATACACACAAAAAAAAACATGAACCAAAAATTGAAAAATAGACTCAAAACAATGTATGCCTAAGAACAGATTGATAGAATGAGAATAACAGGTAAACATAGAACTTGTAACACCCCTCACTTTCAGGCTGAGATAAGTATTAAACTTAAAGCAAAAGCTATCAAATCTCAATGGAAATCATATAAATGCGGAAGCGTTTAACCTAACCCACATAGGGTGCTATGCCATATCTAGGCTAACCATACCTAGATGCTAAGGTAACAATAATCATAAGTCTCCCAAAATCCTCAAATGGAACGAAGTCTAGACAAGTCAATACAGAACAAGAGTCTAAGGCACGCAGGCCTGAAATGTCTGAATAAACTCAACAAACACTAAGCTAATCATAAAGGTGAAGTAGATCTACTGCTAGCGCTCTCACGTGCATAATCTACTCCATACCTAGAAAACAGTTATAAATATTAGCAAAGAAATGCTAAGTAATTAACCACTCATACTCGTGAGAAATACAATAGTATAGCATAGTTTTGTAAATAGATTTTACACACGCATATAGAATATATGCACCAACAAAACTGTTCTTTGTTTAAATACCAGATGACTCAACAACAATAGGCTGAATGAATCACAAACCAAGGACACCTCAAATGAATCCAATATCGAGGAATGAATCCACAATACAACAGTTCTATAACAAGATACTCAAACGAATGCACATGCTCAACTAAACAACACAAGTAAACCCAACCAACCAACAATCCTCACATCACACCCCTAAAGTGACACAATCCAAGAATCATAGAATAAGTATTAACCACAACCTCCAACCCATAACATAGACAACATACCACAATACCATAACACAGAGGCGTATCAGCCCAATCATAGAGGCGCAAAGGCCCACTCACAGGGCATCAAAGCCCATTCACAGAGGTCCCCATTCACAGAGACGTCAAGCCCAACCACAGAGGTATACCATACCCAACTCACGAAGGCACACAATGCCCAACCAACTCCATCCTATACCAACAGATATACATAGAGCCGTAGCTCGAACAATCACCTCTCAAAAGGGTATACATGACAACATGAAACCCAAGGAATTCACTCACAAGAGTTCAAGACCTCAACACACCATACTTAAGTCCAATTCCAAAGGAAATAGTCAAACCAAGGAATACTCAGATTCAGAACATGAACAATAAGGCAATCATGCTCAGAACATTATCCAAAGAATCAACCCACAATACTCAATCAATAATCCGAGATAAATGACCAACAACAATACTCAATAATCTGGGTAGTATATTTAGCAAAATACTCAGAATATACTCCAGAAACCAAAGGTGAAACAATAGAGTCATTAGACCACAAAACAACACTTGAAACAGAGAAGGATTCACTAAGACGGAAGCACTCCGTGGAACGCATCGCACCTCGGGAACCAACCGTAGGAAACGACGGATTGACCCGGCGGAACGCACTCCTCCGCTACACCTTCCGCATGAAGGCGATGGAACACAACGGCGGTACACTCCCTCCCGCCACTCCTCACTGCAGGCTCTTTGAGGAAGGGTTCAACGGGACACATTATACCGCTGGACCTCTCCGCAAGAACAGTACCCAACCCAGAATACCCAGACTTCAATCAGACACGAAGCAATGAACAATAGACCATTCCAGTACCCAGATCAAGATCAGAATACACATTTCCAAAAGCCAATAACACATGGAATCCACAACAACAATACTCAAATAAACCAAGGTTCAAGGATAATGAATACAACTCAAAGATCCATAATATAGGCTCAACAATCCAACAAATCATAGGCTAAAACCAAGAAATAATCCACAGGATTCCACAAACACCAAATCATATTCATATATGAGTGAAAATAGGTTTAGTGAGACATGGAAGATTACCTCTAGGCCAGCTTCTCCACACACCAACTCTTAGCTCAATCCATCAAACCACCACCATCACCATGATCATCTTTGACTCAAGAACACCCTAAGGAAAACCATAAGAAGCTTATAAAGACTAGAAAATTATAGGATAATATGCAATCTAAATATGGACTAGCACTTACCCAAGTATATGAGATCCTAAAAGAGTAGTCTTGGTTGGATCCTTGCTAAGAAGAAGGGAAGATCTTGTGTAGGGTTTATGGGTGGAAATGGTATGTGATTCATGTAGGAGAAGAAAGAAGACTAGGGAATTAATTATTAGGAGGCTTTTATATGACTCCCACAAAATCTATTAGCAAACACACCCGCAATTAGTCCCTAAACCTATATGTGATGAAATTGACCTACTCTAGCATGTTTTAGGCCTAAAGGACATCAAATGTAGCATATTCTGTTCCTAAATTACCCCTCAAACACGGCTATCTTTGGCACTTATCAAGAACAGATTGACAGAACGAAAGTAACAGAAAAAAATAGCATAACTTGTATACGTTGTGTCTTAGAATTTATCCACTACCTTAACGGTTGAGAGTGAAGTAGGAAGACGGAACGGTTCTTAGGGTCCGCCTCATCAAAGAACAGTTACGAAGGAGTGCGCACAACAATTACTGAGTAACTTGACACTTATGGAGGGGAGCCGTTTCACTTATGATGATGCCGTTAGTTCACATTATTGCAGCCGTTATCATTGTACAGTATAAAAGTTGAGCCCATGCAACAAGTAGGGGGACACGCAAAACATTCTGTATTGAAATTATAGCAATATTAAAATTTACTTATCTAAATATATTCCGGTACCACTATTACCTAAAATTAATTTCAGAATATTACATACTTGATATCGCCCTACAACAATGTTAATTAATTAAATTTATCATCGTTTTTTTTTATCGTTCTGTATCTACCAATTGATCCTAATAAAAATCTGAGTATATTGCAAAAGACGTTACCCTACTTACCATCATAATGTTAGGTTGTCAGCTAAATTTTCCCATCTTACTTGTATACTTTTTGCATATTTTACCCTTCATACTTTCTATTTGCCAAAATTAGAATTCATCTATGATCAAGTAGATATAAGTTTTGAATTAAAATCAAAGTATTATGACATCTATATTGTTTTAGTGACGTCAAATAAGTCGTATTAATAGTATTTTAATTTTGCTTCACGTCTCTTTCTCTCTTTCTCTTCACATATCTTTTCTTTAAATTCTATTTTTTGAAGCAATCGCGCATTCAAAATAAGATAACTAACTAAATTAATTTTTTTTGTCAAAGACTTTGTGATCAAGCAACTTGATGGGAAGTCATGGATTTGAGTCTGGGACGATATTAACTTGTTGGTCTTAGTAGGTTGAGAAAATATTGGGACTACATGTAACATGGTCAAAAGTATTCAAAAAAAATTAATTTTATTTTTTGTTTTTTGGGTATGAGGCAAATAACAAGGCACAAAGAAAAGGCTACAAAAATATAGCCTAGCACACCCTTGCACCATTAGGATAGCGACATGGACGGAGCTAGAAATATCTTTCACTAGGGGCGAAATATAAAAATAAAAGAAATGGTTAAAAAATCTCTTTAGAAATATAATGATAAATATTATTTGATATACGCGAAAAATAAAACACATCATATAACTTTACAAAAAATATTCATAACAAAATAAGAAACATAATTGTTTTGATAAAATAATTCAAATAGAAAACACATTATAAATTCCATATCTCATTATTAATATAAAAAAATTATATATATATATTGAAATTGAACCCCTCACCTTTTTTAGCACAACCACACATCTACCAACTAATCTACCTAACCTCTTGTTTACATTTATCTATTTTTAGTTATTTTAGTATTTTCAAAAAAAAAGTTATTTTAGTTTATTTATTAGAAAAAAAATCATATAGTTTATTTATTAGAAAAAAATCATAACAGAAGCACCATAAAAAATCTGCCCACAAGATTTGAACACACAACTTTACACATAAAAATAAACCCACCTACCACCTCATCTAGCAAATATTTGTTTATTATATATGTTTTTTTTTATATTTATATCCAAAACATGTACTATATTTACACATATACATACAACGCTATATATGGGGTGAAGGTAATAATAATAATAATAATAATAATAATAATAATAATAATAATAACAACAACAACAACAACAATGATAACAAGTTTT
>CM008337.1:1360119-1378749 GCA_002525835.2 Ipomoea batatas | reverse complement strand
AGTTAATTTTTTGTTGTTGTTGTTTTTAACAACTTCTTTAGTTAATTTTGTTTCATATTCCACTGCTTATTTTAAATAGTTTTTTGTTTGATTCTAAATGGATATCAAGGTGCATTTGTTTGGTTACTTTTTATGGATTTTATGTTGTGGTTATTATGTGGTAAATTTTATATTTAATTTAATATAATAATGTAACAATTGTGTTGTATCATGTTTGCGAATATAATTACTACTCCCTCCGTCCACTTTTATGTGTCTGGTTCGGCTAACGAAACTTGACTGAAGTTATTTTTGATTCAGTGTTTCATAATATCAAGTTTAGTATTAGTATACAAAATTTATATATTTAGAAACTACACTAAAATCACTATTAAACACAAAAAAAAATCAAATTAAAAAATGAGTAAAAAAAACTAAAGAAAATAAATAAAGAAGAAAGAGTTGGTTTGACAAATGAATAGTAAGTAGAACAAATAAAATGAGACATGGGGAGTATTATATATCTTATGTTGTATATAAGGTAGTTTTTAAGAAACAATCAATAGTCTTTTATACATACGCTAATGTTTTCATTCTTTAAACAGTACATAGTTTTTGCCATTAATATAGTTAAGACTATACTATGTAACAAGATATGGATAAATTTTTTATTAATTGTTTGTTAGTGTACATTGAAAAGTATATTGCAAAATAATTTAATACATATTCAATTATAAATTATTCATTCTAAATTTTAGTAAATTTGCAACGTAATGATTATTTTGATTTAGTACTTCAACTGTAATTTTCCCGCACCATCCAATCAAGGCTCTTCCCTTTCTCAAAACTCTACCGTAAAGCTCATAGCTACTCCCACAACTATTTTATCATATTTTAATTAAAAATAATGTACTAATGAGATATTTGGTTGGATGAAAAAATTCTTAAGAAAATTCTTAAATTTGAGAAAATAGAAAATTTGTCCGTTTCATTAATGAAAAATGTTTTACACTGAAAAATGTTTTCCTCAAATATGAGGAAAAAGTTTGCCAAGACTCAATCTTGGTATTTTGTTTTCCATAGACATTGGAAGCAAACTATTACTCAATAAGACTATTTTGCCCTCATAGAACATTCTTAATTACTTTATACCAAAATGTGTATAATAATTTTAATATATTATTGTAAATAAATTTTTAATTTTATTTTATTATTGTAATTTAAAAATCACTATTATTATTATTATCATTATCATTGTATATGGGCATATTGATTTATAAACTTATTATTCATTACCATTTCACTTTCAACTAAACAATGAAATCAGCATTTTCGGTAATTCTTTTTTACCAACTAAACAAATGAATCAATTTCTTAATAATTTTTTTTCATGAAATTTTAATTATATTATATTTCTTAAATATTTTTTATGAATCAAACGGATAGTAAAAGTGAAACAAATCGAACTAATTAATTCGATCCAAATTTAAAAGCACTAATACTCTCATCATTGAACTAAACTAATGGAAAAGGTAGAGGAATAAAGATATTCTTTATGCTTGGAAATAAATAGTTATTAAACAGTCCAAAGATAAGAAATAAAATTTTGTATGGAATAATACATACCAACCAGTAGATATAAAATAAAATAAAATTAAAAAATAGTGGTGATATTAACCATTGAAATTGCGGTGATGCTTAACTCACACGCAAATTACTATGGCCGAACCCCTCCTCTGGGCTGCGATATACTTTTTGTCCCCGCCATAGAAAAGGTCAGCAGGTGGGACCCAACTACCTTTTTTCTCTTTTTATCCTATTGGTAGTGGGGCCCACGCTATGCAGGACAGAAATGCAAGTTCAGTACTTCGTGCTTTGCTTTTTGTACTTTGGGGTTAAGATCCTTTGAATCTGACTACTCATTCCAGTCCTTCCTTGCTGGGTCAAGTGTTTTGTGTCTGACTTCTAAATAATTTTCTATGGGTTTAGTCTCATTTTTATCTATGAAATATTTTATTAATACTAAAAATGCCATACATATTAAAAGTGGTCACACACTAGCTCAAGACTGAACCAACTATAAATCGAATTAGATTTAATTGAACTGAGTCAACTGACCTATAAAGAGCTGATATTGTTCCTAATAATTGAAAGCTCAAGGCCCAAGTCGAAAACTAGTATTGGGCCAGGACCATATCAGGCTCAAGGCCAATGCCCCCTTAATTAACACGCAAATTATTTTGTGGATCCGAATCCACCTTGTAAGGTGGAGGGTGGATCCAGATCCAAATGTTCACAATTGAATTTTTTTTTTTGATAATCA
This sequence comes from Ipomoea batatas, assembly GCA_002525835.2. Classification (NCBI taxonomy): domain Eukaryota; kingdom Viridiplantae; phylum Streptophyta; class Magnoliopsida; order Solanales; family Convolvulaceae; genus Ipomoea; species Ipomoea batatas. The sequence goes on along the minus strand of CM008337.1, from coordinate 1,376,447 downwards.
CAATTGACTTTTTAAATATTCATAATTTGTATAGTACGAACACACAATGTTAACATATATGTAATTGATTACCTTGTTTTGTATTCACAAGTTTCTTTCAAATACTGCAATCACACAATGGGCTTGTTTGGTTAACAACGGTTAGCGATTAGCGGTAGCGGGTTGTGTTAGCGGTTATCAAATAGCGGATTATATTAGCGAGTTTGACCAGCAGAATGTATTAGCGGTTTGTAAAAAGATGTTTGGTAAAATTAACTGTTTAGATTAGCGGTTAACATGTAAAATGACCAAAAGGGTATACATATAATAATATTTAATAATAATAATAATAATAATAATAATACTAATACTAATACTAATACTAATAATAATAGTAATAATAAAAAGAAAAAAAAAAACTAAAAAGATGTGGGATCAAAGATCCCACATCGGAAGTTGATAAAGAAAGGGGCGTTGAGCTCCCTTTTAAAAGGGAGCTCAACGCCCCTCATTGCTCTCTTGCCCATCCCACACGGGATGGGCAAGTGAAGAGAAGCCTGAGGCTTCTTCAATAAAGAAGCCTCAGGCTTCTATTAACATAATTTTTTTTCTTTTTTAAATAAAAGGGAGGGCGTTTTGGGGAAAAATTATTTTTCCCCAAAACGCCAACCCCAAACGCTGCTAATAGCAGCGTTTGGGATTTCAGCGGTTTGGAGCAAACCGCTGCTCCAAACCGCTGTTAACCAAACACCTTCTTTAGCGGTTTGACCAAGTCAAACCGCTAAAGTTGGTCAAATCCGCCAAATTTTGGCGGATCAGCTCTTAACCAAACACACCCAATATTAACAGATATTAGAACTTGATTACCCTGTATTGTATTTCACAAATTCTCTTCTGTTATGTGTTTTGACTTAGAAACACAATTTATATTCTAAAAGTTCACAATTTCAATACTAAAAATACATAATTTATACGTCGTTTAGGACCAAAGTCCACCACAAATTCTCTTATGTTATGTGTTTTAACTTAACAACACAATTTATATTCTAGAAGTTCACAATTCGAATACTAAAAATCACTGTTGCAAAAATCCCCGCCTAGGCATCCGCCTAGGCGCTAGGCGCTCCTAGACCGTGGCGAATTGCTCCCTAGGCGTCCGCCTAGGTGGCCGACCGCCTAGGAGGCCGCCTAGCGCCTAACTCGGCCGACTAGGCCGAATTTGGCCGAGTTAACTCGCCCAACTCGACAGAGTTAGCCGAGTTAACTCGAGCGAGTCGGCATTGTTAATTTTATTATTATATTTATATGTATTTAAATTTATTTATTTATACAAGTAAGAGAAGGAAGAGATATATATATGTAATATATAATATAATATATGACATAGACCCACACACATGAATTAATTTTTTGTTTTTATAAGTCGCCGCCTAGAACCGTCTAGGTACCGCCTAGGCGCCGCCTAGACCGCTTAGGCGCTAGGCGCTAGTCTACCGCCCGACTAGCGCCTAACGCCTACTGCAACCATGCTAAAAATACACAATTTATACGTTGTTTAGGACCAGGGTCTACCTTGTGCCAGGGTACACCTTACAAGGTGGACCCTAGTCCATGGTATAACAACTTACCTTAACACAGTAAATTATACTATAGATAACTGTGGATAAATATTCATTTTTAATATATTAAAAATTACAAAGTTATGTTTTGTATACTGGATGTTCATTATTTGATAGTATAAACATTACTAATAAACAAATATTAATTGATATAATTTATCATAACTTGATGTATAAATTAATAGTCATATTGTTCATAGTTGATAAAAAGTATATTCGCAAAAGGGTCAAATAGACCCATGTACTTCCATGATTGTTCATCTAGCACCATGAACTAAAATATGGTCCATCTAGGCTATTATGCTCTTAATAATTTTTCATATAGCATTTTTAGCCTATTTCTAACAAGTTACCCATCTAATTTGATGACATGGAAAAATAAAATTAGAAAAAATGATGACATGTTATTTATGTGGATGTTTTGGATGATTTCTACCCTATTTCATTAATGAAAAAAATAATTTCTTGCAATGAAATAGGGTAGAAATCAAAATTGCTATATAAAGTTTTAAGAATTAATATCACTTTTGGTCCCACGACTTTTGAGTTTTATCAATTTTGGTGCACAACTTTAATTTTTTTCAATTTTGGTCCCTAACTTTATAACTTTTATCAGTTTTGATCCTTCCGGCCAAATTGACGGTGAAACGTTGTCGAGTTTTATATTTTAAGGGTAAAATCGTCATCTCAATGAAACGTCTTCATTATCTAAACAAAATCACTGTAAAATCATATTTATAGGTGTTTTATCGGCGCAAATAATGGGGAAGACAGACAGAAACTAGATAGAGATCTATGAGATTTATAGCATCGACGATTGACAAATCTTTATTTTTCTCTTAATATGGTTTTTCTTTTGTTTAGATATTGAAGATCTTTCTTTGGGCTAATGATTTTGTCCTTAAAATATAAAATTCTGCAACGTTTTGCCATCAATTTGGCCGGAAGGACCAAAACTAATAAAAATAACAGGTACCAAAATTGAAAAAATTTAAAGTTGTGCACCAAAAGTGATAAGACCTCGAAAGTCGTGGGACCAAAAATGATATTAGTTCAAGTTTTAACTACAGTGTATGTATAGCGGGGTATTCACTATCGTTCGGCAATGAGATTTCATGGAAATCGATATATGAAAATTAAATTATTTTTATAATAACTTAAGATATTGTATTGGGTAAATTTTATTTTATTTTAAAAATAAATTAATATTTTTAGATTTTTGGATAACTGAATAACTTAAGATATTGTATTTTTGGATGATTTCTTGCAATGAAATATGGCAGAGATCAAAGTTGCTATATAAAGTTTCAATTACAGTGTACTGTGTATGTATAGCGGGCTATTCAATGTCGTTCAACAATGAGATTCCATTAAAATCGATATATGAAAATTAAATTATTTTTAAAAAAATAATAAAATTTACCCAATACAATATCTTAAGTTATTATATTTAATTTTCATATATCGATTTTCATGGAATTTCATTGCCGAACAATTTTGAATACCCCACTATACATACACAGTAGTGTAGTACACTGTAGTTAAAACATTATATAACAACTTTGATTTGTACCATGATAAGTGTCAAAGATGTTATGTTTTGTGGGGTATCTTGGAAGCATCTTGTGCTCTAATTGGAGTCTTTTGAGCTTATTATATGGTTATAATAGCTTCATTTGCATAGAGTAAGGAATAAGGAATAATTGTGGTTGGATTTGTGCAATACAGGAAAATAATGTCATTTTAAGAACATTTTAGAGACAATCCGGTATTTTGAGCATATCTCGGGCTAGGAGTGTTGAAATGAGGTGATTCAAGTAGTATTGGAACCACAACTCAAAAGGATACAACTTTCTTGAAGACCACAAAGACTCTTTCGAACGTCTTTAAGGTTAGAATCACACCACAAATTACCGCTTGATGCATGAGTTATCTAGATTTTTACACTTTTTACAGACTTGGAACCACAACTCAAAAGGATACAACTTTCTTAAGCCAAATACACCACGAGAGTGTCTTTGCAATGGAAACTTCTTCCAAGAATCATGGTCAATACATTACACTACTTCCTATACTTAGGCCATTATATTGCATCCAACCAAAGAACATATAGTCCTAGTCCCCTCCATTCACTTAATTGCTTCTTTACAATTACTTGTTGCTTTACTTTCACATGATACTTTAATAATGCTCCTTGTTTAGTATTGAGACCTTGCTTTCTACGGCTCTCACGCACTTGTGCTTAGCTGCGCATTGTTCAATTCACATTCACCATCCTTAGAGAACGACATCCCGGGGAAGCTTCACCTTTCCCAACTTACTTTCCATCCACTATTTACTATGATTATCAAGTTACTATTCAAACTTGTTGAGACTATCTAAAATGTAACCTTTTGAGTTATCATTCGGATTGTTTTGTCTATCCAAAACGTGACTTCTCGAGTTACGATTCGGACAATTAGAAATTGAATAGAAATAACCTAAGTCTAAAAGATCAAATAAATAGAGGATTAAAATTCCTAAACTTTTTGTATCATCAAAATCTAAATTACAAATGTTTCTAACAGTTTCTCCATTTTTTATGATGGCAAAACATATACCCATATTATAAGGTTGTTTTAAAACTTGAATTGATTTTTCATTACAATTCAGCCCATAATTGAGTTTGACAAGATTTTGTTCCAAGGAATTTAAGTACTATAAATTTAAAACACTACGCAACCTACACTAAAAAAACCTTTAATAATAATCTCAAAAGCATTACAATTACATTTAGTGGGCATAAAACACAAATAAGTAAACATTGCAAAAATTCAAAACCTGTGCAGCTTCAGTCCTTTTCACTGTTGCTACTTCTTCGCCTTCTCAGCTACCCTATCCAAGATTTTGGTTCCTTGAGCTTACAATGTTTCCAACTACCACCAAATGATCATAAGTAAAACTTATTCTAAAACGGTGGTAGTTGTGGAAAACATAAATGATATTTTCGCCTTCAACTACGTTGTATCTCCACCATCTAATGCACTCGGTGGTGGTCATCCCATTTGCAAGGGAAATTCCACTGTCCTTCATGATATTGAAGAGTATTCCTTTTGAGCTTCTCGTCTAAGTTATTTGAGATGCATTTCTAATAGGATGCAAGGCATTCTTGGATTTCCTTGGCAGCTTTGTCAGCTTATATCTTTCTCCTCTTCTTCTCGCAAACGTTCTCTTCATCCAGTGTGTTTTGAACTTCAATGGCTTGGGTGCGGTCAGCTATATATTCTCTCTTTCTCCTAGCACTCCATTTCCTTGTCCAGACAAGAAGGATTTCGCCTCAAAACCTTTTTCCACTTCCTTCATGTTGAGGAACAAATGGTACTACTTCACAACCTAGAGTGATGGTAGTCCCGCCTCGTATGCCTCTGTTGGAACATTAACCTAGCAACCCGAATAACCCTTGGCTTGTCTCTCCTTTTCCACCTTGTTGGCATCATCATCCGATCTTCAGCATCGTAGCAACAGAGGAAGGAAATTCCATGGTTGGAGATGTCGACCTTAGCATGTAGATCGCTAAGACTTTGAGTGACCATGCGCATATTACTTTTGATTTCTTCAGTATCATCCTAGATAAAGTGTTGGTTGCTTATGATCCAGTCTTTGTCCTCTAGAATATGGGAAACATAGGTCATCATCTTGTTCATCTTCATCTCCATCAAAATTAAAGATTCAACCACTGAATCTTTAAACTCTTGATCATCATCAGATAGCGGCTCGGTTGGACGACTATTCGTGTACACAACCTTTTGAGTTGTAGCTGCTTCACTAACAAAAACTACTCTAGTCTCAGCAATCTGTTTAGCTTATTTGCGCATTGCTTTGCGTACCCTTCGCATAAATCTTTTTACTACTTAGCGAATTCAACAAACTAGGCAGCAGTAGCAGCAACAAAGGTTTGTCCTGGAATGTGAGAAGTTTCTGAAGATTGTACCTGTTTAAGGTTCACAGAAAACAAGTTATCCGAACTCATACCAGTTAGGTTAGGAAGATTATTGTCTTCACGGGAACAACAACATCTATGTACAATTGATTTATTGGTCCAGAAGATCAAATACTTTTGTGATCCTAAAGATTGAATCCTGAAGGTTTACGGTTTTACTCTTTTTCCCTTAACTAAGTTTTTTTTCCATAGGGTTTTCTTAGGGTAAGGTTTTTAATGAGGCAACCAAAGTAACACATGTATTATCCATTTATCATTTACTCTTTTCTCATCTACGTTTTTCCACACGATTTTTCTAGCGAGTTTTTAACGAGGCATGGTTATGGTAAGATAATGTCCAAGGGAGAGTGTTATAAATATATTATTATGGATGTTATGGGTATTCAATATAACGGTCATAGTGGTCATAGCACAATTATCACCATTATTATTTTTCAGTTACAATTGTTCATTATATATGTTGTGTCATTTGAACAAAGGTCGGTGATATTAGGAATAAAAGTTATTCAGATTAATTAATACCATCCAGGGTCCTCAGATTATAGTGATTTTGCCACGTTTAGTCCTAAACCTTCAAATTGACCACCCGTGGTTCTTCAACTTTCAAATTTTTAGCACACGTGGTCCAACTTAACCATCCAACTGCGCTGGTTAAATTTTGAAAGTTGAAGGATCATGTGTGGTTAACTTAGACTACAGATAGTAACAATTTGAAATTCGAAGGTGGTCAGTTTGAAAGTTTAGGGTTAAACGCGGCAAAACCACTATACTCAGAGGACCCCATATGGTATTAACTTTACTTATTCAGACTATTATGCCTTCTCTCTCTCTCTCTCCCTCTCTCTCTCTCTCTCCCCCCCTCTCTCTCTCTCTACTCTATTTTCATTATATTTGTTTGAGGTTCAAATACTGCAATCTGTTTCACTATGGAGCGCTATGAGTTTAAGGGAATAATATACAACACAATATATTCCCTTATAGATAATTAATTTCTTACATTGTTATTTAATAATGTATAGATACGTAATTAGTACTATTGGCATTTTAGTTTGAGCCGGTTACTCAATCAACTATGGGCAAGATAAAGTGGTGGGTGAAGGTGACAAATTCCGCTTCCCTTGGAAAACAAGGAGAGTTCAATTCGGTTTTTTTTATTGCTGCTTTCTGTGATAATCTCCCGGGCATAAAGGATCCCTATCTTGCTGAAGCTATGGGAGTGAAAGAAGCTTTACCGTGGATCAAGAATCGCCTTGGGACTGCGTATATTGTGGAGTCCAATTGCCTTAATTTTTGTAATAGTTTTAATTCTTTTAAACTTGACTATTCGCAGGTTGGTTTGATTATTAAGCAATGTCGTTTGGCTGCTCAGGACATTGGAAACGTTTTGATTCACCATGCCAAAAGGTTGTCGAAACATGTATCTCATGAGTTAGCTTGGGCGACTGGTTCTTTCTCTGCCCTTGGAGAGCTGGTCTCTTCTCCTCCTTATATTGCTCATTTGGTTTAATATATGCTTTCTGAGGTTGTTTTTCAAAAAAGGAGAATTCAATCGAATTGAGATCGAATAGCGTACAATTAGTTTAAGTCATTTACACCTTTACACCAATGTGATATTACCTTATTTATGTAACTACTATTTGGTTCATTTTCCATTGGCTCTGTTTGGCAGAGCTTATTTAGGAGCTTATAACTTATTTTAAGCTACTAATAAGCTATAAGCTTTGTTTGATAATGTTCCTAAAATAAGCTAGTAGCTTAAAATAAGAGCTTATTTTTTAATGCTACCAAAAGTAGCGATTCTAAATAAGCTAGTAGCTTACTAACTTTTTTTTTCCATCTTTAACCTTATTATTTTAAAGAAATGACATCATTTACCATTCTCAATTAAAACCTTTTTGGCTAAACCTTTTTTTATTTTTTCTCTTCAATATGTTTGGTTGTAATTTCAATTTGACATTTGTGTTTGAACATCGATTTTTGTATGAACTAATCTTATGAATTATAAACATTTTGTTTTACTTTATATGTTTTCAAATATATGTTTTTACTTTATATTTTATTAAAATATATTGATTTCACTATTTTATATTTTAATATATAAACAAACCTATTTAAATTTAAAACTATTTAAATTGTATAAAGATGTCCTTTTTAGTCTTTTTACATTTATCAGTTTATCAAAAAGCTAATTTTACCAAACACTTTTAAGCATAACAACTAGCTTAACAGCTCTTCAGATTTCAGCTTCGAGCTTATAACTTTTCAGTTTTCAGCTACTTTTCAGCTTTCAGCTGCCTTTTCAACTAGGTTTGTAACATCTCCATTAAGTTGTGGTGCAATTTATGTCCTTCAATGGCCATAATATGGTACATTAAAATCAGATATTGTAACGGATGTTGTTACAACTGTTGCAAAGGCCTATATTGATGGTTCAATAGGCTATATAAGAATAGGTTCCCCACTGCTCAGGTTACTGTTCTTACACCATCTATACTAAAAACCTGAGAGCAAGTGGGAGACACACTGCAGGAATCTACCACTACACACAATCAACAGCATACACCAAAAGCAATCTAAAGGACAACTATGGCTGGAGGTTAGTTCAATAATGTTATTTGCTTACAAGGTTTGCCAAACATAGCCGTTGTATTGTTTAAAAAAAAAAAAAAAAGGTCTTACTGAGTACCTATATACATTTCCTATCATACATGAACTCTTAAATCTTAAGCCAAAGACCTTATTCACATGGAATACTATAAATAAAATAAATAACACTTATTTATTATATTTATTTTCTAACACAAATGGGGCATTTTAATTCCTCTTGTATACAATAAAAGATATGTATTGTTAATCCCTGTTAGGCAAATAGTAGCATTTTTTTCACATGAAAATTTATATTTATATGAAATATTATTGGACCAAATATTTATATTAAACACTGTTGCAAAAATCCCCGCCTAGGCGCTAGGCGCTCATAGATCGAGGCGAATTGCTCACTAGGTGTCCGCCTAGGTGGCCGGCCGCCTAGCGCCTAACTCGACCGACTGGGCCGAGTTGGCGGCTGACTGGGCAAAATTTGGCCGTGTTAACTCGCCCACCTCAACAGAGTTACCTGAGTTAACTCGAGCGAGTCGGCCTTGTTAATTTTATTATTATATTTATATATATTTAAATTTATTTATTTATATAAGTAAGAGAAGTAATATATATATATATATATATATATATATGACATACATCCACACACATGAATTAATTTTTTGTTTTTATAGGTCGCCGCCTAGGTACCGCCTAGAGCGCTTAGGCGCTAGGCGCTAGTCTACCGCCCGACTAACGCCTAGCGCCTATTGCAACCATGATATTAAATATGTAATTTTATTTAATTAAAAACTATGGCATCTGATCGATTAATGTCTTAAGTTTTTTTTTTTCCAGGTATGGAGTAAGTCTAAGCGAGAGCGCGTTAGAGCTTATTGTTATGAGGCCGCTTAGACTAGCTTATGTTGTTTAGACTTTATGTTTTGGGCATGTGTGCCTATGTTGGGATTATATACTCTTGACTATATTCTTATTATGATGACGTTTTGAGGATTTATATTTTATGCAGTTCCGTTTTGGATAGCATGTGCATCTAGGCTGTGTTTTTCTTACCTAGATGTGGCATGATACCCCTTAGGTGATAAATCGCTTCCGCTATGTTGTGTTTGATAGTTGAGATAGGTAGCTTTTATGTTAAAGTTTTAGCTATCTCAGCTTGTGAAAGGTTGGGGTGTCACAATGCCTATCTCAGCGTGAAAAAGTTAGGGGTGTCACAAGCCGACTGCCTCGCATTGTTTGGAGCTATGCAGAATGATGAGAGAAAGATAGTGGATGTTTGCCCCCTGTGAGCGAGGAAGCTTACCTGGAAGACTTAGCGCGCATATCGTGAATGTGCGCAGATTGGTGGAGCCTACTTAAGGTGTTGGTTCCCTAGGGGTCCCCACCTCTTGCCTGATTTAAAAAAAAAATTAAAATTTCAATGTCAATACTGTTATCACTCAATGTCTTGATTACATTGAAAGTGGTCTTTTAATATTTGTTTTTATTTCAAGCTCAAGATATGGCATGCTTGATGAGTCGCAGCTGGAAGGTCGAGTGATCCGCTCGCCGACTTTAGATGTTGATCAAATTAATTACTACATCTGCAACATGAATATTACAAAAGGACGAACATATTTAAGTTGTTACTCTTTGTGTAAGGCAGAATCAGACGGTGAAAATCTATCAGAAGTACACACTCCTAAATTATTAAATAGTTTGAGATTGTGTGGTTTTCTTAATCATTCATCGGCATTAAAGGTTGGTGCACCTGCTATGTTATTGCGGAAGGTAGACCATGCTCTTGGTCTTTATAATGATATGTGGCTCATCGCCACAAGATTGACAGATCACATGTATTATTGAAGCTCAATAGTTAATGAGACTCATGAAGGAACCAAAGTTCTTATCCCCCAAATGTCTCTCACTCCTTTTGATACGAGATTGCCCTTCAAGTTCCAGCATAAACAATTCCCGTTGATGCTTGCATATGCCATGACTATCAACAGAAGCCGGGGCCGAGCACTAACTCATGTTGGGTTATTGCTGAAAAAACCAGTCATTAATCACGGTTAATTATACGTGGCTTTTTCATGAGTCACCGCCTGAGGATAAACAAGATTGCGTTGCTACTACCAATGTCGTCTACAAAGAGGTTTTCAATAATATGTAAATACAACCGGTGATATTATGTTTTTTTCTAGGATGGCAAAATTGCTATATATCTACACAAAAATATATATATCTTTCATACGTATGAATTAGAATAGCAATTGATTCCTATAACTGAGTTATTAGAGAAAGAGCATATTTGCCCAATTTATAAAAATCATAAACAATGATATATAAAATCAGTAAAGTTTCAGCACCGCATGTGTACATCTACACATTAGCTATTAGTTCAATAATTATTTGTTCGAATTCAAAAAAGGATAACATCAGAAAACATAATTGATCCAAAACATATATTCAATTGCACTATATAATATTTGATGTTATTATAATTATATAATTATATATCGATCCAAATATTCTTCATATATTATAACAAATTCATTCCGTGCGTCGCACGAACGAAAATACTAGTATATAATAAAAGTGTATATTGTTAATCCCTGTTAGGCAAATAGTAGCATTTTTTTCACATGAAAATTTATATTTATATGAAATATTATTGGACCAAATATTTATATTAAATATGTAATTTTATTTAATTTAAAACTATGGCATCTGATCGATTAATGTCTTAAGTTTTTTTTTTTTTTGAGAATAAAAACTTACTGCATTGAATCAGAATTCAAAACAAGAAACACTGGTACGTGGAGAGTATAGCCACTCCCTGCAACCTGACTCAGAAACGGCTTCCCGAACAATAGCATGGGCAGCACGATTCGCAGATCGCCTAACAAAACGAAAAACCACATCATGTATCTAAGATGCGATTTCTTTTACATCACCAATAAATAGACCAAACGGGGAATTAAAAGAAGTAGACGATAAAGCATAAATTACAAGCTGGGAATCAGTCTCTACATCGACATCACCTAGCTCCAAATCCTTAACCCAACTTAGAGCTTCTCTAATACATACATCCTCAGCCTCTTTAACAATGAAATTGCCTGCAATGTCTTAAGTTTTAACTAGCTAGATTATATTCTAGTCCTAGTTTTATTCGGATTTTATTTGTTAAAGTTATTCTTAGATGAGATATGATGCAAAACAGTAGTATATTGTTTTTTTTTTTGAAAGAACAGTTTATTTATTACGGAGTAATTTTTATTAGTGAATTGATTAATTATATTTCCTCAAATACAGATAATTTATAATATTTTTTTCCAGCCTCCAATGGCACTCTGCCAAGAATTAATAATCGCTAACCAAAGACAACAGCTAAGGATAAATTTATTCCATGAAAAAGACAAAACACAATTGATACTTAATTAGCTTCATAGTGAAAAATTTGTCGACTTCAGATCATTAAAGATTACTTAATTTCTCTGAGCGTGGCGATAATACAGGGATAGTTATTGCGTGGAATGTGGTTGGCACTGCTGTGTGGACCACGGTTTTAGACTATATTATCTTTATCTCATAAATTTCATTATTATAACGTATAAAATACGTTATTCTAACCCATAATATACATTATTTTAACACATAAAGTATATTATTCAAACTCATATAATGTACATTATTCTAACTTATAAAATTAAATACAACGATGTCATTTTGGACCGTGGTCTGTCCACACAATAATTTGACATAATACAAGCAATGGGCTGATGAATAATAATGCAATGTGTTTATATGCCGAAAGCAAATTATTTGTGGAATGATACCTACAGAAACTCGACTAGTTTAGTATCATTAAGTGATATGTAAACTTTTATTAAAAAACAAAAACAAAAACAAAAAAAACAAAAAACAAAAAAAAAAAAGAAGAAGAAGAAGATGCAAGCAAAATAATAAAAGAATATTAGTTATTTATAGATATTAGATAGTTCTTACAGCAAGAAATTGAATTTAGAACCTTATGATTACCGAATTAATTGAGTAATGGCCAATAATTTGACTAAATTGTCCAGCATTTAACTCATTTCATATGTTATAACTAATGCATGTGAATAGCCAAAAGATTACGAAACTTGCAAATAGTATGTATAAGCTAAGGAAACTAAATTTCTTTTTTAAGGTAGAAAACTGCGATTCTTTCTTTCTGAAATAATTGCATTCTAATGCCAGCTAGCCCTAACAAAGCAATCGGCAATTGTATGTTGACATTTGCTTGAATTTTTTTCTCTACATTTGGAGTTATAGAAAACCCAACCTAGCAACGAGGTCCATCAAAGTTCAATTTAGTGGGTCTAATAAATAAATCAATTATAAAAAAGGACAAGAGAGATGGACTTGTTCTAGACACATGGCATACACTCAAGTGGCAAATTATCCACACAATAGACCACAGTTCAAAATGACATCGTTTTGATGTTAAAAAAAATTCATTATTGTTCCACACACGTGTTAGAATAATGAACATTTTGGAGTAAAATAATATATTTTATGAGTTAAAATAATATACGTTATGTGTTAAAATAATGTATTTTATGTATTTTTTTAACCGTGGTCCACGCAGCTGTGTGGACCATTTCACTCAAGTGGCCAACGGGAACGAGAATCTTGGTATTGAAAGATAGAGAACGTGGCACAATGCGTGGTAAGAGTTACAACCATACGAGGTTACATTCTATTTTCTCAATTGTAATTGCTAGAGGACAATTTTGTCAAATTGTATAAATAGACGGTTTTAAGATCTATTAATAAAGGTATGCGATAACTCAATGGGGTAGCTCAAGTGGCAAATGAACTCTCTTTGTGGGGAGGAATTTTGGGAGAACCCGAGTTCAATTTCCACAAGTGATGATTCCCCTCGGGCCAGCTCTCGTGCCTCCTCTGTCAATTTAACCAAAAAATATCAAACGTTTTGTACAATTGAGAGAACATACACTTTTTAAACCCTATCCCCCCATATAAATACAACAAACCTTTTAGTCGGCAATAAAAAATTTGTTATTCTAATATATTTCCATAATTTATCTAATTATTGATAACTACTGGACTTATAGCACTCTCAATCCAAAACCCAACACTCTCCAATGTCTATTCTACGATATATCATGCATGCATGCTAAGAATAAAACCCACGACCAAAGTAGGCCAAACCATCTCGAGGAAATTGAGGTTCGAAGTAAACAATGTTCATTTGCTTGGACAATATGTATGTTTCATAGATATAGCAAAACTGCAAAAGGCCTATAACTTTGGCAGCACATGCATCTGGCCTCCTGATCTTGACTACATAACCACCATTGCCACCAAGATTTGATAAGATATTCTTCCAGAACCAACCCAATTTCGACAACTTGGAGATCAGAATGGGGACCCTGGCATGGACCCATTTGGCATGTAATAATTTTGCATGTATGGACAATCAATAGCTATCCCAGATTAGATTCATCATCTTTAATTTCAAGGGGGTTTAGAGAAAAAAGTTTTAAAACACACACTATCACTGTAACAATCCAAATTCCAAAGATTATTTGTGAAATGTCAAATATAATAACAGCCTCTTTGGCTAATAAAGGAATTGAATATTCGAGGAATCTATAGCAGCTCTCATTGGAAATCACATGTGGAACCTTGTACCTACTCAACTGATAGATATATTAGGTCCGACTAAAAAAAAAGGCTCAAGTGGTGAGGGCCCAAGGAGTAATGCCCGGGAGCATAAGCTAGCTATTCGATCTTCGGGCTTAGATGGGACGCAGAGAGCCTCAAGGATCAGCCTACGAGGTCGACCTCCAGGATTGGCCTTTGGGGTGGGCCTCCGAGACCGACCCTTGGGGTTGGCCTTCAAGCCCAGCCAAGGGGTCGGTTGGACAAAGACCTAGTTAGTGTCATAGAGCACCCTGTTTTTAGTGAGTTGGTTAGGCGAATTAGTTTAAATAAGTAGCTCTTGTCTTGGTTAAGACATCACTTTGTTCACTTCCTTGTAATATACAAACAATTATCTAAGAAATCTCCAAGCAAATTTGTCTTTTTTTTTTTTTATCATTTTATTATTTCAATTCGTTCTTACTTATTATCCGAAATTAGTTGATTTGGACCTCTCGCTCAATTAATTCTATCACTAGCCAATTATCCAACTAACTTAACTTTGACTTGTCGTATAGTGTATATACATGAAAAATGGTAATATAGAGTTAATACCATATGTCCCGCCCCTCCAAGTATAATTGTTTTGTCATGTTTAGTCCTAAACTTTCAAATTGACCACTCGTAGTCCTTCGGGCTTCGGCTTTCAAATTGTTACCATCGTGGTTCAAGTTAACCACTCATGGTCCTTCAACTATCAAATTTTAACCATTCATGGTCCTTCATGAAGAACTACGGCTGATTAAATTTTGAAAGTTGAAGGAACATAGGTGGTTAACTTGGACTACGGATTGAATAGTAGCAATTTGAAAGTCGAACAATCATAAGTGGTCGATTTGAAAGTTATTTTAATACTAAACGTGACAAAACTACTTACTCAGAAGGTCTCATATGACATTAACTCGAGTAATATATTAACACTTCATTATAGTCTTCTATTTCTCCTCTCTTTCTCTCTCTCATCTGCTCTCTTATCCTCTCACATCCGGGTTTTAATTTCCTCCTTCCCATCCGAAACCGAAAGTGTCAATAGTGGTGGGGTGTAACACGGTGGTGGTTGTTTTTGGACAACGGACTGCAAATGGTGGTAGTACTATTGGTAATCAGCGTTAGTTTGAGAAAAACAGTGAACCATGAGCTTTTTATAGGCAACAACAAATTTGGACATACATTCAAAATATAGATAAAATACAATGTTTAATTTTGTATTTGAATGAACAGTGAAAACTACTTTGAGATTATCACTTTGACTAGCCAAAGGCCAATCATTATACAGTGGATCATGGGTCATGGTTGATACTGCAGTTATGTTGAACTGATACTGCAGTTGTGTTGAAAGGATACTGCAGTTGTGTTGAAAAGGAACTGCAGTTGCGCGGAACTGAGGCCGTGTCATCCATCTGGAATTGCAGTTGTGTTGAACAAATACTGCAGTTGTGTTGAAAAGATACTGCAGTTGTGTTGAACGAATACTGTAGTTGTGTTAACGGATGAACGACATCTGTTCCGTACAACTGCAATTTCATTTCAACACAACTGCAGTATCTTTTCAACACAACTACAGTATCCGTTCAACACAACTGCAGCATCAGCTATGATCATGGTCCACAGTATAATTTGCGGCCAAAGGCATACATGTGAACACTGAACAGGTTCAAATTCTTCCCATTATAGTCCATGACTTCAAAACTTATACTCCGTAATATACTACATAACATTTCTTTTCTATGTACAAATATCAAAACATTAAAAAAAAAAAAAAAAAAAAAAAAACAAACAAACAAACAAACATATATATGTACACATACATAGGAGACAAAAAAAGTACAAATTAGCTCTAGGCAATCAAACCGGCCATTTTTATACAAAATTGGATAAAGAAAAAAAAGAAGGCAAATAATGGTGTGTTTAGAACACTTGATGTATACCCACACGTACTACATGTACCAATGACTACAAGAACACAAGGCAGGCCGTTATACAGTTATCCTTGACAGTTATCCTCACCTTGCCATGTCCAAACGATGTCTCTAAGCGCAGGCCTTACATCTTCCTCCCAAAACTTCCTATACTCTAACGTGTCGCCGGCGGACTTTGAGAATTCCACCACCGTCACCTCCGGCGCCACCTCGAACACCTCCGCGGTCACCGACAGCTTCCCCTTTCGCCCCTCCGTACTCCGCTGCATCTTCACCTTGAACTCCTTCGAACACTCAATCCGGAAATTCAACTTCTTGCACACCGACTCTAGCTTCTCCAAGATCGCCGGAGCCGAGAATTTCGTGGTGAAGAGCGACCCGGATCTCCTCCGCTTGGTCTCGAAAAGGCTGGACAAGTCGAACCCGGAAGACATGGACGATATGAGCTCAAACGCGTTATAGAACGGCGGCGAAGATTTCGATTTGATTAAGGAATCTAACTCCTCGTTTTCTTGGACAGAATAGGAGATTGGCGGTGTT
>CM008337.1:1258312-1271922 GCA_002525835.2 Ipomoea batatas | reverse complement strand
GAAATGGTGTTAACTATTGATGGATGATGACCCATCAACTTTATATCTTTCTTTCCAGGTTAACAACTAACTTATCCAAAAAACAAAAAACAAAAAACAAAAAACAAAAAACAAAATAATTTTAAAAAAGAAAAAAAATTGAAGTAGGTTGAATGAATGCCTCTCCATTCAACATTTGGTTGTCATCTTAATGCTTTAAATTAGGGTCTCTTTCTATTGTTGGTGTATCACTATCATTTGACAAAGGAAAAAAATGATATAAGGAATTTAATAACGTAAAACTCTCGTCACATGTCTTAATTGTATTAATTTTTTTAAAAAAGAAAAGAGTAATAAAAATTGTTGGTCATTTTTTATTTTATGGATGAATCAGAACGCACTATGTAAGTTGAGAGTAAAATTAAGAGTATGTGTAATATTAATCGGGTGAAATATATAATGTTGAATGAATTGGATTCTCTCGGTGCAAATCCTTTTACTAAAATCTAAATAGGGCCAATGCATGCACGATGAGACTCGGTTCAAATCTTAGGTTAAATGTTGTACTAGCAATTGAATCATGTGCTCCATCCAACTAAAACCCCCTCAAGTGTGCGGGTGGCGCAGAGTTTCGAACACATGACCTTTTGGGTGGCTCTGATACCAAATTAAATGGCTCTGATACCGGCGGCTCTGATACCAAATTAAATTATGTGCTCCATCTCAACTAAAAGCCTAAGCTAATAGTTGGACTGCACATATTAAATTTATGGGATTCCAAGCAACACGTGAAAGTATCTAGATAGTTGGACTGCACATATTATATTTATGCTCACACGATTGTTTGTGACTTTGCTATACATTATTCCCATAAGCTCCGCACAACATACCGCCATGCAGCATCCATCCCGTATGTAAAAATAATTCTGGACATTCTGAAGACCCACAAAAGCCATATCCGCTCGGAGAAGCAGAGGCGATCGGGCAGTCAAATAGTCCGAGAGTGCGGAGAGGAACGTAGAGGCGATCGCCCAGTTCTGCGGGTACATATCGCCAAAAAATAATTCTGGACATTCGGTTCGGAAGACCGACCTTTGGGTATCCATCATCGGAAGACCGTGACGCGGAGAGTCGAACCCATGACCTTTTGGGTGGCTCTGATACCAAATTGAATCATGTGCTCCATCCAACTAAAAGCCTAAGCTAATAGTTAGACTATACATTTATGTTTATAGTTTTGCTCATACTAGCTAGCTAGCTTATATAGCTTAGGTTAGCTACTATACCTATATGCTTTGACACTTTAATGAATTTAATTGAAGGAATGCCTTTTGTCTTTGTTTAGTGGCAAAAGCATTACAACAACCTTCAGTATTAGCTAGCGGCAATATATATATTATTATGAAGTGGTTGCAATAAATAAATATAGGAAACATTACATATCCATTCATCATATATCCCTATCAATTTCAGCGGGTGGTATTCTTGATGTGTTTCGTATGAACTAAAAATATAAACTTTATGTGGATAGTCATATATATGATTTCACATTAACTCCGCAAGAGATTGTGAAGTGATACTTAAGTTGGTCTGAGGTCAAAACCTTTACTTATGAGCTAATTTTTGTGGCGAAATTATGGTCTTGATTTGTGTGTCATATCATCATTTGAAGCTTTCATTGAAAGGCCCGTGCATAGCAAGAATTACGAAATTATATATCTGATCAATATTGATTCCCGAACCATGAAAATTCAAAGAGGGGTGATCATGGTTAGTTGCACATACATTGCAACCGGCATAGCTACAACTTTAAGGAAATTGATACATATAAAAAGACGACATTAAAATGAAATATGTTTATAGTATGTGTTGCTTTTTATTTTTGATAGTTGGTGAACTATTGTACTTTATTTTAACTTTATAAATTCAATATTAACTTAATTTTGATTAGTAAAAAATTAAATGTAACAATTTAACAAAAATTCAATTTGTTTGAGGACATGTCCATCCATGGAAAGAACAAAGTCGCATATCAGACGATTGATAGTCATATGTTTTCCTTTAACATTTTCTCATAGAAGATCGGTGTGGAATTTCTTTTTCAAGGTAGATTTTTATTTGTGTGTCACGTACTTTCTATTGGGGTTTCTTCCTTCCTTTGTTTCCAAAATAACTCGATTTAAGACTGTATGCAAAAATATAATATGAGTATTAGAAGGTATCTGTCCAATTATAATGATGGTACCAAAATAAGTAAATGAATTATTAACTACTCAAATAATATTTTACCAAATGGCTACGATTTGGTATGGTTCATATTATTTCTTAATTAGTCGAGTTCATTGCCCATGATTTTTCTGGTATGGTTTAATTTACATCTCTTGTATGGTTTGCGGGCTATTACATAAAGCATGATTTATTCAATACACATTTTTAAATAGTGACTACAAATTTATTGTCACAAAATAATAATAATAATAATAATAATAATAATAATAATAATTGAATTTGATTAGATTGCTTAGGTGAACAAAACGGGAGGCCTCATTTTGTTCGCTGGACAACTAGCTCGATTTTGACAAGTCTTGGTAACCCTTATGATTGGGACCATACCAAATTGTAGACAGTCCATATCAAACCAACTTACTATCGTACCAATTTGATAAAGTTTAATATTTTATAATATACTCTAAATAAATCTATTTTTATCTTATTACTTACTAAAATTTTACTTTGTCAACCAACTTATGAAATCTGTCAACTGATACCCACAACGCATAAAACATTTCAAATTTTTTACTAACGTCATGAATTGTTGAAAGAAGATGAGTATTTACAAATGAGATCAAAATTTTTGGCTTTAATTTGATCAGTTGATCTCTATAATTTGCTTTACTTCTTAAATGGAGTAATAAAATATGGAGAATGCACTCAGGACAATAGCTTAGGCCATCTTCATTAGTGATTTTTGGTGTGATTTTTGAGGAGACAATGCTTATGTGGAGGAGAGAGGGAGATGAGAGATAAAAATTCACCTCTCCCTACAAGGAGCTGATTTTTAGTATGTGAAGTGGGCCCCACCATGTGTAAATATTGGTCGCGTGTAGCGCAACCATAGCGCTCAGTCGGGCGCGTGCAGCTGTCGCGTTAATATGACGATTTTTTTCCTTTTTCTCTTCCTTCACATCTTATATTTCTTAGTCACACTGCAAAAACTCTTCAAAAACTACCAGTATTGAAGCTCTTAGTGGTGCAAAAGTCAAAACGAGGTAAATCTTGAAACCACTGTAATAAACTTGTAGTCCCTAACTCACTGAGATACATCTCGTCATTTACCTCATTCACATAATCGTATAAGCAAAACAGTGGGAGGTTAATTGTATATATTAGCTTTGTTTGGAGGCCAACCTCAACAAAGTTGGTCGGACAATTAATTTAGTAATTACAAAGTTCTAAGTTCAAATCCTTGTGAGAGCTATTTATTAATCTTTATAGGTTTGGACCAATCAACTATGGACAATTTAAATTGATTTGTCTCATTCTGTTCTTTTTTCACTTAAGGTCAAAAGGTGAGTCCATCACTCAAAATACACCTTCACATATCTATTGCAGGTTTTTTTTGTAAATCAAAAATAAATGGAGGTTTTTGGGTTGAGTTTAACCCATTGTTTTTAATTATAAAATATAGGGGAATAACTAGGATTTCTTTTAAGATAAATTGGGACAGCAAATAGGTCTGAA
The DNA here is from genome assembly GCA_002525835.2 of Ipomoea batatas. NCBI lineage: Eukaryota > Viridiplantae > Streptophyta > Magnoliopsida > Solanales > Convolvulaceae > Ipomoea > Ipomoea batatas. The sequence continues at coordinate 1,268,202 of CM008337.1, read as the reverse complement.
AGACTGAAACCATCTTGGAAGTGTCATGTCAAACACAAACTCATAGTTTAACGTTTGAGCTAATAAATGAAGTAACAGTACTAATATAGTTTTTTTTTTTTTTTTTTCGAAAAAAGTACTAATAGTTTAATAATGTTTAGAACCCTATAGTACACTTGATTGCAAAGCCCTTGGAACATGAAAACAAAGGCTGAGCCAAACACAGTCTCCCACATGCAGCATGTGTGTTAAGAATAGTCAATTGTTTGGAGCTTAATCCAAGAAATTAAATTATTTTTAATTTGTTCTTACTTACATTAAATAATAACAATGCCAAGAATATCAATCCTCTAACTCATCCATTGTGCATGTCCCATTCATTAATTGATAAATACTTGCAAATTCATTTATTATGATTTATGATGCTTTTGTTCATCAAGTGACATGGACCTGTCCTAGCCGATCACTCTTAGGGAATTTTTGAAAATTTTTAATTGATGAGTTTTAGTTTGTAATCATAAAACTATATAAGTTTTTTTTTTTTTTTTTTGAAATGTGATCCGTTTGAAGATATGAAAATCAACTTAAATATGTGTTTTAGAGAGTGATTATAGCAATTGTGACAGTATATTATTCTAAACACACTTCAAAGATAAGGGCCATAATTGTGTGTTGTGCCATTGAATTTGTCTACTACTCCAATTGGCAAAAAAAAATGTAATTTTTTATTATATTTAAATTTTATTTTTTGTGTTTAATAGTATTTAAGTATAGTTTCTAAATATATAAATTTTATATACTAATACTAAACTTAATATTACAAAAAATTGAAGTAAAAAAATAACTTCAGTCAAGCCTTGTTAACCAGACCAAACAAACAAAAAGATACAGAAGGAGTAATAGTCAATGACCAAATATGATTCATATATAATAGTTAGTAGACCAAAAGTGAAATTTGTTAATTCTAATAATTTTACTACTATTACTCTAACTATTCTAACTTTATTATTGTCCCCGGCAGATTAGGGTCTTAATCTTGCATACAAATTATAACTTTTAGATTGGGTTCACTTCAAACCCTAAGAAATTGTGTGGGCTATGCTTATGGGTAGTGGAACTCAAAGTGAATCTAGCAACACAACAACACTTTTCATGCATGTAAATGCCCCTATTAGCCCTACCATGATCCTATGTTAATGTGCTAATGATCTTTATAAGTTTGGGACCATCATCTCCAAAGCACAAACACTACTCACATTAATCCATGCACCCACACAAACATGTTGTCTGCATTGCAATTTAAATGACTCAAGAAACCACAACTAACCCCTCAATTTGGGACTATTGCCTTGCCACCTTGGGACACAAATATGGGTTCACCCAAAACTAAAGACTTGTTTTTTGAGCAAATGAACACATTGCCCCTATAATTCATTGCCTAAGATAATCCATTGTCACTAAAGTTAGGAACCAAAATTAAACATATATACATACATTCTCCAAAATTCTATAAACCCAAAAATCCACATTGGTAACACAACAATTCTTGTACACAAACTTTGAAATTCTATTATTATTAAAGCGAACAATTTGCCAATAACCTTGTGGTCTAGTGGCACGAAATGATTATTCCTTATGGAGGTTATGTCCCCCTCAGTGGGGGGTGATATTAACTCTTTGTAGGTTAATAACCTGATCGATTTTATATTTTTCTGGAGAAACGAAAAACTGAATGAAGTAAAATAGATCAATGTGTTTACTTGTACATTTTTCTAATTTAAAAACACAACCGAGAAAAAAATTGGGGACAAATAAATCGAATAATTGAAGTAAATTTAGCCTTAAAGTGCTGGCATATTTTCCACACATCAATGATACTATTGATCGGTTTATCTCTCCTTATAATTTGTGGGCTATTACAGAATATTATAGTTTACCTGGTACACACTCGCACGGTGAGATGTAGGTTTTCATGGGCATCCAAAATTATAAAAAGATACTATTGTTTCTCAAAACCCAATAAAGCAATGCTTTATGCCCATACAATTTTACTAACTACATTAGTAGGTTTCAACACACTAGAAATTCTGTCTTTTTGAAAGAGATTTACCATATTTAAAGAAAAGGGAATTAGAGCCACATTCATTCTTTTTAAGGTAGTATGATGAGCTGTGTCCGCAATAGATTAACTCCATCTTTTCCATCTTTCCTTCCTCAATTGCTTTCTCCTCTCATTACCAAGCAAACAAAAAAAGAGGACCATGTTTGGGAACAAGGAGAAAAAGAACATTGCTTGGATTGTAGATAAAACCTCACTTTGCTGACCAAAGGGCAAAGATTTAGAGAGAGAAAGAGCTCCGGGCTCAAATTCTTTGCTTTGCTGTTTTTTCCCCCATAACCAGGTTTAGAGAACAAGAGAAACCAATACCAATATTGTTATTTCTGCATTGCCCTTCTGAGTATCTTTGATTCTTTTCTCTGGGCTGTTAAACAAGAGAAAGAATACTCTCAAAGCTGGGTTCTTTGGATTTGCCCAGTGTTTGGAATACCCAGAAATCAAAATGCAAAACCAGTGGGCCTATCTTATTCCCTTGAATTGGTTTCTCTTCATTACTTGAAAAGAAATAGAGGGCTCTGTATCTCTGTTTCACCCCATTTGGTATATGTTTCCATTCTTTGGTGCTTTTGTCACAGAAAACAAAGTTCCTTTCTGGGTTCCTGCTTATATTTTGATTATAAGTTATTGGATCTTTGTATGAAGTTCTGAAATAATGAGAGATGAAAGTTTCAAGAAACCTAAGGTTTGTTTGTAAAAATTAATGATTTTTGTTTTTTTGGGATGTATTTTGTTTCTGCTCAAAACTGCTAATTTGGTTTATGTTGATTTAGATTTCATGGACCAAGACACTGGTTAAGAAATGGTTCAATATCAAGGGCAAAGCTGAGGACTTTCATGCGGATGATATCCTCTATGGAGGTGATTGATCTAGGACTTATTTGATTTGTTTGTGTGTTTTGCTGTTTTTCTTGTTTTTCAGTTGTTTTTTGTAGTGATTAAGGAACAATTATTTCTGTATTGATATGTGCCATTCACTTTCTCTTTTGTGGAGGATGCTAAAATTTGGAATCTTATTAAGTCTGCCATTTCTTTGTTCAGCTTGAAATCTGGTCTTTTGTTTTCTTCTTTCTGAAACCTGTTCCAATTAGTACTCTTTTCCTAGTTTTTAACAAAAAAAAAAAAAGGTTTTTGTTTTGTTCATTCTCTTTTATTGTTTTGTTAAAAGATGTGGCTTTGATGGCTTTAGCAGCAAAATGACACAGCCTTGATGACTTTGGATCTTTACTTTTTCAGGTGTTGATGATGAATGGAGGAACAATTTTGCAGAGAGAGAGACATGTACTGTTAAGAAAAGCAAATCAGGTTCAGTATCAGACAAGCAGAAGCATTTTTCCTTTGGACCACAGCACTAGTTAAACCACTAGATTTATATGACTAAGCAAAGAATCTGTCGTTTTTTTCATTTTTTTGCTCGGGTTTTTATGTTGTCCTGTGTTTGTGTTTCTGATTGAACCAGCAGAGATGATGGCGTGTAGACGAAACTCTGGTCGTGTTAGGCGAAGTAAGATTGACCTCGATACTTCTCAGGTTACAGATGTAAATAACTATAGGTGTGCTCTTATAGTCTTATTTCATGAGTTTATTGGTCTATAATTTCGAAATGCTCAAGCTTGAGAACAGTTGGGTTATAATATGTGTGTATACCTTGAATCAGGATCTTTGTAGCTACATGGAATGTGGGCGGGAAATCTCCACCCGACGATTTAAGTCTTGACGAATGGCTCCATACCTCGAGTCCTGCAGATATATATGTGTTAGGGTGAGTTAGAACACAACCAAATTCATCATTTTTTCTACCGTTATGCAAGGAAAATGATAGTAATAATCTTTTATGTATGAGTTTTTAGGTTTCAAGAAATTGTTCCACTAAATGCTGGTAATGTATTGGGCACAGAAGATAACGGTCCAGCAAGAAAATGGCTAGCACTTATACGAAAAACGCTAAACAGTATGCCTGACACGAGTGGTAGTAGCTACTATGCCCCTTCCCCGATTCCTAATCCCATTGTGGAACTAGATGCTGACTTCGAGGGGTCGACGAGGGAGAGTGCATCGTCTCTGTTCCACCGTCGCTCGTTCCAGTCATTCAGCCGGAGCATGAGGATGAGGGAGAGCGATTTGTCAATGCCCCAGCCTCGGTTTGATCACCGGTTTAGTGTTTGTGACAGAGTAGTGTATGGACAAATGCATAATGACTATGATCCAAATGACCATTGGGGTGGGGGTTCCTCCGATGATGAAAATGGCCCGGATGATGATTCTCCTGGTATCGTTCTATATTCCCCGCCCTCGTATAATGGTTCCATTTCCATGGATGATCGAGATAAACAGATGACAGTGCAATCGAATAAGTACTGCTTAGTTGCAAGCAAGCAGATGGTTGGGATTTTTCTCACGGTGTGGATAAAAGCTGACCTAAGAGACGATGTTTGCAATCTGAAAGTCTCTTGTGTTGGGAGAGGATTGATGGGCTATCTCGGGAACAAGGTACATGCTTTGTTAGAGCTTTATTAACCTAAGTTGTATTCGATTTTACTCCATACTAGAATAGGCAATTAATCTCATGAAATTGTGTATTTCCAGGGCTCGATATCAGTTAGCATGTCTTTGCATCAAACGAGCTTCTGCTTCGTCTGTAGCCACTTAACTTCCGGGCAAAAGGAAGGCGATGAGCTAAGACGGAACTCTGATGTGTTGGAGATCCTAAAGAAAACGAGGTTCCCGAGAGTTCATGGCACTGGGGACGAGAATTCTCCTCAAACAATCCTCGAGCACGAGTAAAGGCCTTACTTTACTTTTTACTTACCTTCAATGCATTGTTTCTTCGTTTTGAACTACCTCAAAACTTCTTTTTTTGTTAAAAACTTTCGTTTTGCATTTGTGAAGTCGAATCATATGGCTCGGGGACTTGAATTATCGCATTGCCCTGTCTTACCGAACTGCAAAGGCTCTAGTGGAGATGCGAAATTGGAGGGTATTGCTAGAAAACGATCAGGCATGTTAGCCATTATTTGTCGTTGTTCCTCGCTTTCTTCAATTCAAATTCTGTCATTTGAACAATGTTTAATCAATCTTCGTTTCCCCCTTTTTCAACAGCTTCGAATAGAGCAAAGAAAAGGTCGGGTTTTTACTGGATGGAGCGAAGGAAGAATATATTTTCCTCCAACTTATAAGTACTCGAGCAATTCAGACCGATATGCAGGAGAAGATACACACCCGAAAGAAAAACGAAGGACACCAGCGTGGTAATCTCTCTTTTGACTATATGAAGTATGAATAACCGATGTAGTATAAGCACAAAACTTGCATTTTCATAGAAGTAAAGCGTGTAAATTCTGTAAAATTTTGCTCGTGAAGGTGTGATCGAATACTATGGTGTGGTCGAGGCCTCCATCAAATGTCTTATGTTCGTGCAGAGTCGAGGTTCTCGGATCATAGGCCAGTTTATAGTATATTCTTGGCAGAAGTTGAGTCCATCAACCGCAATCGAATCAGGAAAAGCTTGAGCATTTCGAGCTCTAGGATCGAGGTCGAAGAGCTGTTGCCATATTCACATGGATATGATGGATGGAATTACTACTGAGAAACAATCCATATATATCAGTGTATGCTCTCTTTCTCACTGTCATGTTTGTCTCTCGTCTTCGATTGTTCTCAACCGTCTCACACACACACACACCGAGGTTCATTGTTCTTCGGGAACATTAATCCACTCAAAACAATGTCTGTGCATAACTGCGTTTTCCTGTAGTTATGAACATTGTTGAGAAAGTAGTTATGAACAGATACTACACTGTAACAGAGTCAGTAGTATTAAAAAAAAAAAAAAAACTGCGTTTTCCTTTGAACTCAAAAGGATCCTTAATTTCTAAACAGGCATTTATAAAATCATGCCATCCCAGCAGGAAAAAGCGGCCCTCAGCTGCATTTAACACCAAATTACTCGGTAAAATTGTTACTCAATCCTTCTTTTAACATTATTGCTGCCATGGACTTAGCGTTTTACCTGATACTTGTTCTCGACTTCTCGTGTCATATCAATTAAGGATTCCAGATTGTGAGCCAACATTGCAGACAAATTGAAACGAGCCGCTTTTTTTCTGCAATGCTCAGAAAAGGTTTATTTCTTGCTTAAATCCCTCTTTTTTCAAGGCTATATTCCCATCATTCTTTTCATCTTTTTTCTCTTACTCATTCTCTCCATGCATTTCCACATTTTCAACAGATTCCTGCATGGTGTTTCTAGCCTTAACGAGGAAATCTGCAACCATGACAGATGCTCGGGAGGAAACCTCGATTGCTGTTCCATTATTCGGTGATTGATCTGTCGTTTTTACCATTGAATCCGTGCCATTGATTCTGCAGGGTGTAGTCACACATTGTCCAGTTTCTTGAGAAGTTTGACTCTGCAAGGTTTAGAAAGCCATGTGTCCTCATCTGGAGAATATGCTTTAGAAAGCCAAGAATAACTGCAGAAAAACAAACATAGAAATGATATACACAAACCCCTCCATTGATTCTTCCTTTTTTCCTATTTTTAGACAGATATCCAAATGTAGCTTTGTGACAAATAATGCAAGATTGAAATTTTGGGCACTTCGATTCGTACTTCGAACAATGTAGATTTATGCAAATTCTTTATTTACATTGCTTATTGTCTTGTACGTTTGTGTCACATTAAAAAGTTACAGACTTTCTCTTAGTAAGAGTTAAACTATGCTGATGTGATTATAGTAAAATCCGAGGAAATCTTGGATGTTTGAGAAAACCCCAAAGTGCAGAAATCAAGGAAAGGGACTGGCAATTATTGGGTTTCCTGCAAATCCGTTTGTGAATATTAATGTAATTAGACTAGTCAAGGCTAAACCTTAACCAGACATGTTTGGACTTTGGAGGTTTCTTAATCTTTGAAGTCTTGAAGAGAATATAATCCCATAAAAAAGAAAGCCAAGTGACAAGACAGATGGATGTGACATTTTGGCAAAGTCTTGGCTTTCTTTCTTTGCATGGGGAGTTGTGATTTCCCTGCCACTGTAAAACTTTCTCCTTTTCCTCTTTTTCTGTTACCAAATCCCCAAAGAGGTAAATTGCTGAATCCTATTTGTTTGTCAACTTTATTGGAAACCCATTTTATTATTGGATGAGGGTATGTAGTAGGTGTTGAGTTCTTGATAATCATCTCGAGGATTTAATCATAAGTTTAAGAGCATCTTCAATAGTTGTGGTTTAAAAAAAGATACAGATCAGAATATCTTACGTGCAGTGTATGCATGCGCTCGCTGGGCACGCAAGTTCCGCTGAATGCACAAGTGTGGCGCAGTTCTTCTCTCTCCTCCACATCATTCTCGCTTTCTCAAAAATCATCCAAAAAACCACTATTGGTGATGACCTAAATACAGTAACCATATTCGTTTCGTTTTACTTTTCGAGTTTTCGTTATGTCATGTGTTTGACTCAATTTTTTTTTTTTTTTTTTGGTTTGATAATGGCATGCATGACAACCACTATTATTCTTTGTTGAACATGGAGAAGATAAAAGAAATGTTATGAAAATGGCAAAAGGGGAGACAAGAATCTTAGTAAGAGAGTGGTTTGGTTTCCTTTGTGGCAGCAAAGGATTGACCATTTCTGATACTATAAACTAATAAAAGGAAGATGTAACCTTTTGTTAGTCTTTAATTGATTATATATATTATATTAGCAGAGAAAAGATGAGTAATTGGATCCAACATTCAAGTGTGATGAAAGGGCTTTTTTGGAACAGGAAAAAGAAACGTGTAGGAGTGGGAGTAGTGTTGTTTGAGGTGGTCCCATGAAACCATGCCATTTCAGATGAATCTTGTCTGCCCATTTGGCTAATTACCATACTGTCACTGTGCCCCATTTCTTTGTTGCTCAGACCTCACATGCTTCATTTCAGACATCATGTGTTGCAATAAAACTAATGTCTTTGGCATTGGTGTCATGGAACTCATATTTAGGATTAATTCATGCCTGAAAAAAAAAAAAAAAGTAAAGATTTATGCGCCTTGTCTTGTCTTTCTTAGTGGGGCTCACAAAGCTGACAAAAACTTAGATCTTTCAGCAAAGACCAATGTCCTTCTCTCTCTCCCCTCTTGGCCCTCTCTTCTCTACCTTAGTTTGGTCTCCTCAAAAACCTACTCAAAATACATTAATGAAAATGTCCTAAAATGGTGAAAAGTCACAACCGAGGTGCCAAACCTAGTTGTTAATGGGAGTTCTTGAAAATGACCAGCTTTATGCACCCCTAGAATAACTTTTATTATATTCCTCGAATTGTCTCATAACACAATTCACACACTTCAATGAGCAAACTGCACAAGCCAATCCTTGAAACATACTATAGCCTTAAGTGGCGAAGAGCCAACTTTAAGGCACTAAAACTTCCCGTCCTTGAAAGAAATTAACTTTTAGGTGGCTAAAAGCCAAGATTAAGATAATAAATCTTCTCGTCAATGTAGTCTCTTAAGAAAAATTAATTGAAAATGATTGTCAATTTGTATCTTCCCGTCAATGTAATCTCTACTTTTACCGTTAATCTCTTAAGAAAAATTAATTGAAAATGATTAGTCAATTTGTACCTTCCCGTCAATGTAGTCTCTACTTTTTACCAGTTTGAACAATGATTAATCAATTAGTAGGTTCCCAAGAAAAATTACTGGCATAAGTACCTGAGTTGAATAGAACTATACACTGAAATTCAAGTAACTATATAAGCGGGGGCTTTGATCCACGCGTCAGCGCAGTCATGATTACTACTGCATCTGATCTGTGTCGATGCAGCAGCAGACTGGGGACGAAGAAGAAGCCAATAGGGTGAGTGGGTTGGTGGGTCATGGGTGGACACAAATTAGTCAAAACAAATTGGAAACACTGCCAAAATCCAACCAAATCAATCAACATGGTCATTTGCTCACTTCTCCATCATTCAATTCTCGTACATTGTTTACAGCCTCTCCTGATTATTGCAGGTTTTATAGTACGTACCATACACGTACGTTGTAGCCTTCCTGTTTGCCAACGTGAGGCCAACATAAACTTTTGCGTTTTTATGTTTCTTGTCATTGGGCTCCCATATAGATATATCCTGGGTTTCTTTGTGGGCTCACATTAACGTTTTTCTTCAAATGTAGAACGTTTTGTTGGTCCAAATTTGTATAGTCTTTATTGCCATCAACTGCCAAAAACCCAAAACCAATAGGCCAATCCAAAATGACTCTAAACCTAGTAAATTGGTATGATTTACTTAGAAGTTGGAAGCAAAAAGTGAAAGTACATGTAGTATTTTTTTGAAAAAAAAGAGAGGAAAGAATGGCTGGGTAGAAGTTGAAAGTAAAAAATAGAGTATATATAGTATTTTCCTAACTTGTAAGACCCAAATCCCACTGAAACCTCATTGAAATGTTAACCAACAAAACATAAACGAACAGAAGTTGTTCGTGTTCGTTTGTTTAGGTTTTTTAAAAATTCTATTCGTATTGGTTGGTTTGTTCTTATTGATTTGTTAAGCCTCGTATTGGTTGGTTTGTTCGTATTGATTTGTTAAGCGTTTATTAGTGTTTAGAGTTCGTTTGTTTAGGTTTTTTAAAATTCTGTTTGTATTAGTTGGTTTGTTCGTATTGGTAACCTAAAAATTCTGTTTGTATGTTCGTATTGGTTTGTTAAGCGTTCATTAGTGTTTAGAATCTCTGAAAGATTAAGATTAGTCTAAGGAAACTAATGTAAATAAATAAATAAAAAATAGTTGTAAGCAAGCAAAGGATTCCGGTAG